>JACGWL010000677.1:0-32160 GCA_034509725.1 Sesamum angolense
AAAGACAGCTTATTCCTAAAGAAGAAATTCTTGAAGATTAAGTAGGCTTAGAGAAGAGATTGCAGTTACTATGAAATGGATCCACATAGGAACTATTGAAGTAGTAATAAAAGCAACTTTTAAGGAAGGAATTGATTCAGAAGTACATTTATCAATAATGGATAGAAGAATCAATAACTTAAGAGATGGTTGTCTTGGAACAATGATAGGTAATCTGTATGCAGGAAAATTGATGTTTGATATTCATCCTGGGATCGCATACAACCTAGCTGACCAAGATTTCAGTAGAGTCTTAACCCTTCATCAGGATTTTAAAAGAAAAGATCTAATGAAAGAAGGTAATAGACCATATTCTATAACTTATAGAATTGCTTATGCCCTTTCCAACACACATCATTCTGATTTATTCCTTAGGAAAGAGTATATCGAAATTCCAGAATTTTCAAGGAATTCGCTAAGGTAATGGCACCAGATCCAATTAGGATACCTAGAATAGGAGGTGTCGATATCATTATTAAAGATCACCCAGTCTTAGATCGAACAATGAGTTCTAGGACTGAGTTTAGTAGCAGAATGTCCTTTCCGGAAGATAGGATAATAGGCTACAAAGGAAAAGAGAAAGACTTGTCAAAAGTTTTGACTCCTCAAGAAATTAGGGTAGATAACGTAAAACTTAGATGCCCTGAAGGATGGAAAGAAACACAAGTTATATTTGACATCACTAAGAATGAAAACTATTTTCCTTGTGATGACTTATATCATTTGCCGCAACCTGTCGTTGGTAGATATGAAGGCATGTTAGAAATAGCAAGCCATGAAATTCTTGTTACAGGTGTTGCAGGACGAGAAAATGGAAGTATGATTTTGGGGATAAGTTTCCTCGAAGATCATAAACCATGGGGAAGAAAAGGGAACGGTATGGAATTCAGTCTTGATGGAGTTACCATAAGAATTGAATGACAAGCCCCTTTTCTATATACATATCTGTGGGTATGTTATATGATCAATATAAGACATAATATTTTGTAGCTTATATTGACTCAGGATCAGGAATTTGCACAGCAAAACCTGGAGTTTTCCCTAAAGAAGCAAAGGAAACCTTACCCGTTATTGCAGGAAGAGATTTTTCACAAAAAATCCTAATACTCAATACGGGAATACGAGAAGCCAAAATCATGATCGGGGGAGCATTTGGAACGCCCTGGTTTAGGGTAAAAACACCTCCCATTTACTTTCATGATACTGGTGCTGATATCTTGCTAGGTAATAATTTTATTCAAATATTTGCAAGATATATGCAGGATAATCAAAGAAATCTGTTAATCTTTACTACTAACTGTGCTAGCGAGATACAGGTTTTGCGAAGAGAAAAGGCATTTAACAGGATAATGCCTATCAATTTTCGCAGCCAGCGTGGTGATGCCAAATTAACTCATCCAAAAATGCATAAAAGAAAATTCGGTAAAGTTCTTTTGTCTTTCAGGCAACAGGACTCATCGATAGCGATAGTTTCTACGAGGAATCTGAGGAAGAAATTAAGAACCTCAAGGAAGCAATGCAGGAGTTAAAGACAATGGACATAAGCGAGGAAATCCAACTTTCCCTCGAAAATGTCAAAAGGCTCATCCAGAGAAATTTCAGCGAAAATCCTCTGGCATGGTGGGATAGGAACAAGATCGAAGCTACTCTTAAGATCAAAGAGGAATGCAAATATGAGTATGTTCGATACATGCCCATCCAGATGAACATGGAGGATAAGAAGGATATGCAAATGATTATCAAGGAGCATATCAATCTTGGACTCATCGAGCCTGGAATCTCTGCATACAGTAGCCCTGGATTTCTGGTAAGAAACCATGGTGAAATAAAAAGAGGTAAACCCAGGTTAGTAATTAACTATCAAGGTATTAATAAAATACTAGAATTTGATGGTTATTACATCCCTAGTAGAGAGCACTTAATTGATTGCATTAAAGGTGCAAAGGTGTTTTCTAAATTTGATTGCAAATCTGGTTTCTATCAGATTAAAATGGAGAGTGAATCAAAGAAATTTACTGCATTCTCCACACCACAGGGTCAATATATCTGGAATGTATTACCAATGGGTCTAGCTAATGCACCCCAGATATTTCAAAGAAAAAATGGATATCTTTTCAAGGATTATTTCGAGTTTATGTTTGTCTACATAGATGACATACTGATTGCATCTAAAAATATGAAAGAACATATCAAACATCTAGAGATATTTTCTGATGCATGTTATAAGGAAGGTTTAGTACTTTCTGAGAGGAAAGCTACTATAGCGGTCAATAAAATTGAATTTTTAGGAATTCTTATTGACGAAGCAGGTATTGAGTTGCAGGAGCACATTGTGGAGAAAATCCGCAATTTCCCCGATATACTCAAGGATAAGAAGCAATTACAAAGCTTCTTAGGAGTGGTGAATTTTGCAGATATCTTCATAAAGGATCTCGCAAAATACAGAAAGAATTTCCGGCCACTTTTGAAAGAAACGGAAAGTACTAAGTGGAAATGGGAGGAAATCCACACACAAAGGGTTCGTGAGCTAAAGCAGGTTTGCAATAATCTGCCAAAGCTTGCAATACCGCAAGACAAGGACGAATTGGTAGTCTACACAGACGCCAACGACTATAGATGGGCAGCAGTGCTCATGAAAATGACTACTACAGGGGAAGAACCTTGTAGATACACTGGAGGGTTGTTCACCGAACAACAAGCCAAAGTGTGGCACATCAACGAGAAAGAGTTCTTTGCAGTTTGGAAGGCTTTTAAGAAATGGCCTTTGTTTTTACTTGCTAAAGAATACACGTTGAAAGTTGATAATACTAATGTTAGAGCTTTCTTGAAAAACAAATTAGAATCTAAAATTGAGAAAGTCCGTATTATCAGATGGCAAGCTGAATGCCAATATTATTGTTATAATATTTTTGTTATCAAATCTCACGAGAATGTTCTTGCAGATTTTCTGACAAGAGATGGAGGCATCTGAAGCAAACTCCATCATGTTGAGACTTAGGCACCTCAGAGAAAATCTAGAGGAGCTTAACAACAAGTTTGGACGGCTGGCTGTAAATGCTCAAGTAGCCGGACAAATCCAAAGAGCTGATCTTGACACTGTCCAGATCGCAATAAGAACGACCATGGTGGCCTCAACCTCACTATGGAACGACCTACAAGAACCAATTCGGAAGGCATCATCTTCGGATATGACTAACGAGTTGAAAAAGCATGATACTAAGCATGCCCTTAGAGTACAGGACGCTAGACCTGTAGCGGCAGATTCAAGTACTGCTTGCACAAGGCCATCATCAGACTCTGGTGAAACGGCGACAAATGAATCACAGGGAGTGAAAACCTCTGATGATTTGAGTCAACTCAGCACCTCTGGGGTTAAAGAGGGAGATATTAGTCTTAGGCCAATGACAGGCACTTCTAAGGCTAATACTAATGAATTATTATCTTCTTTTTCTGCTTGGCAGGTTTATCAAAGGATGTGGGAAAAATTAATTTCCCGCAAAGGCGTCAACCCAAGCAAGACCGTTATCGAGACCTCTGGAAAATATAATAGGGTCTGGATGATGGAAGGATCGAAACCTGAAGAAGTTCGAGAGTGGTATGAGTTTGGAGCTCTTGCTTCAGTTCATTACTATGTCACCAAGTTTTCCGGAAATCTCCAAATTACCGGAATGGATTAGTGGGGCAGTTTATGATTCATGGCAAAATAATCCCCACTTAAAAAGAGGAGATATCCTGGAGCTAAAATTCATTTCAGCAGCTCCAGAAATGGCAGGAAAAGGGTCTCATCCAGTGTTTCATTTCATCAAGCTACAGAGACCAGACATGGTGGCTTTTAACAGAATCAAAGCTACCACAGAAGAAGCTCCACTGGTGTCAGCAATTAGCGAAGACGATATTTCCACCAGAAGAGCTTGGGGTTTATGGGTCTGTCTCACCGAGATGGACAAAGTTAAGTATCCATTCAAATCTTCTCAAACAAGGTGAATGGATCATTCCTGTTAAATTCCATGACAGGAAAAAGCACTGAGTTTGCAGAAAGCATGTTCGAGAAAAAGAGAATGCTTATATGGGAGAACAAGCTGCCTGCAACTGAGGTCACAAGGATGAAGGCATGCAACATGTTGCATGTTGGGCAATGGCATCACCATGTATGCCCTTTCTGCGAGAAACAAGAGAAGCCACTGTTCGGGACAAAGATACGGGTTACCAAAAAGAAACCTGAACCAAAACTGGACAAGGGTAAAAGAAAGAATTTTTACAAGGAACGGTAAAATCCGAAGAATGTAAAAATTCAAAAAGAAGACTGTCGGTAGAAAACGACAAAAACCAACAGTCAGAGCCAGCTAGCAATTGAATGGCCGACAAGCCATCATGGACTACCAGCTGGAAAGGACGATGACGGAAGCAACGATGTCATCCAGATGACGAACGCAATGACGTCATCAAAAACAAGTCTGAAATCCGCATTTGAAGTCCGCGGATGGCTATAAATAAGGAAGCAGCGAAGCAGAAGGGGATTATCAAATATTTCCCCCTACTCTTCAAAGCATAACAATCCAAGTCTCTATCCTTGTAATTTTCAAGTTCTTAGTTTATGGGGGTTTCCCAAAGAGTCTAGCCCTCTATACAATGAGAGGCTAAATAGTTGTCTCCTCCAACGGAGGAAATAGTATCTATGTAATATTGCTTATATTTCTTCAATAAAAGAAAGGCTTCTTTCCAAATTGCTGTCCAAAATTCCATTAAGTCGCTGTATCGGAGTATCTTCTACACCCTAAGGTAGGAAACGAAATAGGGTTGTGCTGTTTGTTGCTGAAGGAGCCAAGCGTCTGCGAACCATCTGCTGCGGTTGTGTGGTTGGAGGAAGTCCGTAAAATCGAGAGCTTGGAATACCCGGTGACAAGGCGGTCAGAAAAAGGTACGAATTTATGGCAGTTTAATCTATTTCGGAAGCATGATGGGCCAATCTCCGAGCATTAATGGAGTAAAACAAAATGTTTTGAGATAGGGACTAATGCTGCCAAAATGCTGAAATCTTTTCAAATTGCATATTTTCGTGCAAACAGAATCGAGCATCTACTCAAGTCTGTTTCCTTCTCAACTTTGCCCTTCGAATAGAGCGTGATCACGCCCTATTAGATGCTCAAGTCAGTTTTCATCTCATCTTTTTTCTAGTCACTTGTTGGCTTCATTTTGGGTTTTTGGCTCTCTTTTCATCAAATGGGGTTAATCACAATCCTTCACCTAAAAGATGCATAATTTAATTACCAATGCAATGAATTCATTTTAAAATACTTAAAATTAAGTATGCATTTAAGTGTAAACACATCCTATCAGTCCTAAAAAATGCCTTTTTAGTGTTAAAACCGCAACACACGTGATTTTTTTGGACTGAAAATACGTGATTATGAATTTTGTGGAACTAAAAGTGACATATGTCATAATTGTGGTACCAAAATAAATTTTGTCATTATTTTATGGAACTAAAAAAGCATTTTGCCCAAATACATATGTAATAGAAAAAAATATTAAAAGTGTGAAATTTCTTTATATAACTAGAGTGGCAAGGTTGTACTTTTGGTTCCATTAGATATATAATAGGTGAGTGCCCACTTTTACTCTCCGAATTTATGGGTTTGATAGTCCCAAATCTTGACGTCCCTTAATAGTTGACTTTGTTGTTAATACTTAACGCAAAGGATCAAGAGTTTTGGGATTGAATGTGTTAAACTCGTAAAGTTTGAAACCAAAAATGAAAACGTCTTTATCTAGTGGGATAAAAATATAAATTCGTGGTACTCGTTTTCTTCTTATTTTCTTTATCTTTTTTGGATTTTGATGGGTAGATTGATCCAAGCTATGCGATTTCCCCAGCTCGCTCCTTTTTTTCTTTCAAAGGGTATCATGTCTTTTTCTTCTAACCAGGTTGTGTTATTTCTCTAACTCATCATTTTCTCTTTGAGGGGTAGCTCGTGACTTTTTCTTCAACCCCATTTCAGCAACAAAATTGAAAATATCAGAATCTTTTCAATTATATAAAGTTATAGATTAATATGATCATTCAACATAATATTAAAATCAGGAACTCAGAAACCCTGTTCAATTTCAGAACCCTCTTCCTAAAAAATATTTAAATTATTTTATATCTCATCTTATATTTATATTATTTTTTCTATCACCATCATATCATCTCCATCAAAAATAATATTTACTAAAAGTAATAATATAAATATATATATATATATATATAATAAAATAATATCAAATACATATTTGATATTATATTCATTCAACAAATTATTATAAATTTTTAACATCAAAAGAAAATTTTATTTTTAAAACTTATGTATTATTTATTTGTTGTTATCTAAATTTAAATTTACAATAAATACTTATTATAACTTTTAGAGTGAAATTTTATTTTAAAGGATTTAGAATTTTTTCTAATTAATCATAATTGAATATTTTTAATATAAATTATTATAACTAATCATCAAAAGAAAATTGTCCAGCCCATTTTCTTCCTCAATTAGTCTTTCTTCCTTATAATAAAAAATTATTTATCTCGCTGCTCTGTTCTCGTCCGTCGTCCCTCTCTTCGCTGCCGTCATCTCCCTCTTCTCTCTTCCCGATCCCACCCTTGTCTGCCGACGGAGAGATGCCAGCCCCTTCCTTGCCTCCCCTCCTCGATTCCACCAAAGATCCAAACCTCTGCCGCCGCCTTAGCCCCACTTTTTGTCCCCAACACCGCCGTCTCCACCTCCCCATCATCTTCTTTTTTATATATAGAACACAAATTTTTTTTACAAAAATCGAGCAGCAAGATAAAACAAAGCAAATCGAACAAAAAAAACTTTATGGTAAAATGAATTTCAAAATAAAGGGTAGAATATTAGGATTTTTTCAAAGCAGCCGCATTCACTAGGAATTGAGCTCCTTTGCCACTGTCGTCTCTTCTTCAAAGATGAAGATTTTGACATTGTATGTTTCTTTTGTGAAATGCTATCCGAGGGTAAAATAGACTTAATGTGTCTAAAGTTGAGGACATGCTTGGAAGAGAATATATTGTCACAAACTGGTGGGCCATGGTAATTATTTGATAAGACCTCTCCAGCTCATGATTTGAATCACTCAACAATACCAAACATTTCTGGACCAATATAGTGAATGTCGGGCCAACCCATTATGAAGTTAATACATTATTAGAGGGGATTTTAGGTTTTATCATGGCTAATAATGCAATGTAAATGTGCCCTTATATTACATCTTATGATTAAAGAAATAAATATTAAACAAATCATGAAGGACCAATCAGATCTGTCACATCATAAAGTAAATATGACAAAATCTTCCACCTTAAAACTATAAATAAGAGTATTTTCCCAACAATTTTTAAAATACTACTCAAGGCACCATTCAACATGCAAACAAAGAAACAAGTTAAGAGATAAGAAGAGACTACCCAGGATACAACTCAAGGCACAAGTGAAGAAACAAGCCAAAAGACTAGAAGACAAGTGAAGACTCGCAACTTAAGATGCAAAATAAGACATAATCGAAGATACAAACAAGAGAGCATTCAAAAAGCCCGACTAGTGCAAGTCAATAAAAATCAACGATGTTCAAGGTAAAAATCAAGACGTTTATCGTTGAGATTAGGAAATTTCAACATCTAATTAAAAAAATTCAAAAGATTATCAAATTAACGTGATTGAAAATCAAAGTCAACAGTAAAAGATATCAAAATGTCAAATTCCACCTCCAAAGTTGCTGAAGTAAATATCTAGTTCTTGAAATAACAAACCAAATGATTCAAGTAAAAATCGTGCACCTACAAAATAAATAATTAAATTTAAAAAATTATTTTAATATGTTTTTTTTTTTAATAAATTCAAAAACATGGACTTCACTCTCCATATATATTTGAGGGGGGAAAAAAAGGTGATATTTTGATGATAGTTTGATCGTCTCAAGACTGCACATGTAGTGTAGACGAAATAGTCTATGATTCCTTCACACACTTTTCTTCTTTTATTATTATAATATAATCCAATAAAAATTCGATGCTGACTATTCTCATTTAATATGTTTTATAAATATACACAATTAAACATTATATATACATTTTTTCTAATGGTATAAAATCAAATATTTGTGTAGAATGTTGATTTTATCAATTATGTGCTCTTCAGGGGTGTTCAGTTTTCGATTAAATGTGACTGAAATTTCGGTTTTTTATTTTCTTTAAAAAAAATTATTTTTCGGTTTTTTTTTTCCATTAATCGAATCGAATCAAAAAATCAAATTTTTTTTATATATATTATATAATATATTTATTTAATGTATATAAATAAATGTATATAACTAAGAGAAGTTGAAAATGTTTGACTTTGATTCATTTGAGTGAGAACCCTTTCTCTCTTCTTCTCTCGCTCACGGTCACGGGACGGCAGGCAGAAGCAGAAAAAAAAATAATTGCAAAATTCACGGCTCCGACTCCGACTCCATCGAACACCTTCGCAACTTCACTCCGACTCTATTAACAGGTGATTTTTCTTCTTTGTAAATTTTTTTTACAGTTCGTGGAAGAAATTTTGAATGCTTTCAAGGTGTTTGTTGAAATGCCTGACTCAATTTTTGTTGACTTTGTTTGGTTGTGCTTGGGCTTTTGTTGGAGTTTTGTATCAGTTTGAATGCTTTCAAAATGTTTGTTGAAATGCCTGACTAAAAAATGCTTTACTCTTTTTTTTTTTTTTTAAATTCGGTTTTTCGGTTTTAATAAGATTAGTGGCGGTCGATGGATGCTGGCTTATTCTTTGATTTATTCATTTGATTAAGTGGGCCGTATGTGCTTAATTTCAAATTTGACTATACACCTAATAAGTGACATGTTTTGGTTCATAATATAGTGAATTCTTATTCTGGCGTGACCTAGTGCCAGTATTGTTGTTATTCTCCTGTTTTGGTGACCATGCTAGTCGAACACTTGTATTGTCTCATGCATTCGTTTCTGGTCGCAAGAAATTTACGATTCTATCTTACATGATTTACTTGTCTTGTATGAGTATAGGAGTTCTGAATTACTTTTGCTGAATTCTCTTTATCTTTGAATAGTCAAAATATTATTTGTCTGTGCTTTGCTTTAGAGAGAATTAGATTTCCATTCTTTATGTATTGGTCTGAGCACCAACTTTTTGTATATTCAGGATTATTATAATCTACTATGGCGGATCAGCACTGATATCCAACCATTGCCCAGAAGGTAGCTAACCAGCTACATCTTAGCTCCAGTTTCTCCCAGGATGTTCAAGCTAGCTATGGGGGCTTCCAACAGTGTACTGTGTATTAGAGGCGAGTTGCGTCTGGCAATTATACAAATGCAGGTTGAAGGCTAAAGCCTTCCCCCACTGTAGATGTCTGAATATCGACTCTATCTCTCCCGCCATAATTTTGATGTTGTCTCTCTTCATCCTCAGGTTCCATCAACGTTGTACTCGAAAACCCTTATTGGAACCCTCCAAACTCTCCCCATTTCATCTCCACACGCTCTCTCTGTTGCCCAAAAGAAACAAACCCAAGAAACATTATGATGTTATGGCCAGTACTTGGAACACAACACACCGATTCGTACTCGCCAACCCCACACTCTCCATTCTTGAAACCAAATGCAAGTCCATGGACCACCTCAAGCAAGTCCAATCCCAAATGATCGTCACTGGGCTTTGTTTAGACGGGCTGGCTTATAGTAGGTTAATAGCGTTTTCTGCACTTTACCCGATGGGTGATCTTAATTATTCAAAAAGGTTATTGTTCGCGATGCAAAACCCAAATGCGTTTTCTTGGAATATCGTCATTAGAGCCAGTTGTGATAGCCAAAAGCCATCTGAAGCTTTTCTACTATACAAAGAAATGTTGGCTATTGTTAATGTTAGTGGTGTTAGTTTGAGGCCTGATAATTATACGTTTCCTTTATTGTTCAAGACTTGTGCTAAATTGTTCTTTTTTCGGATGGGGCATGAGATTCTTGGTCATGTATTAAAAATGAACTATGATGGGGATATATTTGTGCATAATGCTTTAATTCATTTTTTGGTTTCTTGTGGGGATCTAGAGGCTGCGAATAAAGTGTTTGAGGAAAGTTGTGTTAGGGACTTGGTTTCTTGGAATTCTTTGATTAATGGATACACGAGGAGTGGAAGAGGGAAGGAGGCTTTGAGGATATACAAAGAAATGGAGATGGAGGGGGATGTTGATCCGGATGAGGTTACTATGATTGGGGTTGTTACGGCGTGTACGCAGTTGGAGGATTTGAAGCTGGGGCGTGAGTTCCATTGGTGTATAAGAGATCGGGGATTGAACATGACTGTCCCGCTTGCTAATGCACTTCTGGATATGTATGTAAAATGTGGAGATCTTGAGGAAGCAAAGGAGTTGTTTGAGAGGATGGAAGAGAAGACAATGGTGAGTTGGACAACCATGGTAATGGGATATGCGAGATGTGGTTATTTGGATGCTGCTCGGAGACTTTTCAATGTGATGCCAGAGAAGGATGTCGTCCCATGGAACGCAATGATAAGTGCTTATGTCCGAGCGGGGCTTGGCAAAGAAGCATTGTCTTTGTTTCATGAGATGCAAGCAATGAAAGTTGAGCCTGATGAGGTGACCATGGTTAGCTGCTTATCTGCTTGTGCACAACTTGGAGCACTTGATGTTGGAATTTGGATTCATTATTACATTGAGAAACATGATCTCTTTCTCAATGTTGTTCTTGGGACGGCTTTGGTCGATATGTATGCCAAGTGTGGCAATATTACAAAAGCACTTCAGGTTTTCCATGAGATTCCAGGCAGAAATGCGCTAACTTATACTACTATAATTGGTGGCTTGGCACTTCACGGGGATGCACAAGATGCCTTATCATACTTCTTAGAGATGATTGATGCTGGTCTAACACCGGATGAAGTAACTTTTCTGGGCGTGCTGTCAGCATGTTGTCACGGAGGTCTGGTGGAAGAGGGTCGGAAGATATTTTCTCAAATGAGCTCCAAGTTTAACATTCCACCCAAAATCAAGCACTATTGTTGCATGGTTGACCTTCTCGGTAGGGCTGGCCATCTCAAGGAGGCAATAGAACTTCTTGAAAGCATGCCCATGGAAGCAGATGCCGCAGTTTGGGGTGCCATATTTTTTGCTTGTCGAATCCACAAAAACATCGATTTGGGAGAGAGAGCCGCCATGAAACTTCTAAACTTGGACCCGGATGATAGTGGAATATATGTTTTGCTTGCAAACATGTATGTTGAAGCAAATTTGTGGGATAAGGCTGGGGAGGTAAGAAAGATGATGAGGGAGAGAGGAGTAGATAAGACCCCTGGTTGCAGCTCCATTGAGGTTAATGGAAATCTGTATGAGTTCATAGTCAGAGATAAGTCGCATTCTCAATCCAATCAGATATACAAATGTTTGATTCAGTTGTCAAAACAAATGGAACTTGTAGAATGTGTCACTAGTGTACCTCATCCAAAAGATGAGTTCCTATTTGCTTCTGAAGTCAACAACTGAGTCTTGACTATTTGAATGTGTAGATATGAGACATAATTCCCTTTCGTTAGAACTATTTATTACCTGTCATTTTTAATAGGTAATAGGTTTTGGCAGACTCATACCTGAATCCAAGGTTATATAGTTCAAGGGGGTTCTGCTCAGGAATGTCCTATGTATGGCTTCTCATGTTCATTCCTCAAGTCAAGGGAAGACTTGAATGGGAAAATAATCCAGAGATTTTTGTTTAGCAGTTTATAGAAAACTTCATAAATACCCTCTGATGTCAATTTGATTTTTGCATCCTTATTAATTTTCAAAGGTAAATTAGCACTTCTGACTTGTTATTTTCCTTCAACTAGCACTTATCAAAAAGGCTACCGTTATCACCAAAGGTTTTGTGTGGAAAGCCTGTAATGAAGCATTGCCAACAGCATTGAATTTGGCTAGAAGCAAAACACGGGTAGAGGTTTAGTGCATACATACTCTTTACTGTAGCTGGGGAGTCAACTAAGCATGTGCTGTTAGACTGCTCATTCCCAAGGCAGGTGTGGGTATTGACGAATCTACCGTGGCATGTGCTGTGGGTTGTGTCCATGAGTGGCTCTGGCAGTATATATAACTTGCTTGGATAGGGTTGAGGGATCGGATCCTTGTGGTCTGCAGGTGGAGTTTGTGATGGAAGGCAAAGGACTGACAAGGCTCAACTAGGCCTTATGTCGATTGCGGGTAAGGAATCAGCAACACAGAGATAGAGGTGAGGAATATAGCTGATTTCAGTGTGGGCTCTTAAGTTTTAGGAAGGCTATGTGTTGTAATACTAGGCATTATGTCGATTGCGGGTAAGGAATCAGCAACACAGAGATAGAGGTGAGGAATATAGTTGATTTCAGTGTGGGCTGTTAAGTTGTTAGGAAGGGTATGTGCTGTAATACTTTATTTTTTTCCTACTATATTTTGAATCTTTTCTTTTTAAAGTTATTTCGTTCTAATGATGTTAATAATTATTTTAAATCTAACATAGAATATACAGAGATTCAATACTTATAGGCCATGTTTACTTCTAGGGATTGTGTGTGATATCCCTTATAGTCACGTATAGTGGCTGGTTTACTTGCATTTTGGCCAGCCCGCTACTACTTGGGCTAGCCCGGTATTGAAGGCTTTTTTTGAGTGATTTCAATCACTCTAAAATTTAGATGATTAGTTAGTCACCCACATGCCCCAACCTCCCTCTTTTATGTTTTTCCATTTCGTCCTCCAAAATAGGTTTGGATAAGTCCAAGAAGCCCTTATTAATGCATTTTATTACAACTGAGCCTTTCATGTGCATTTATTGCACATGATACAATTGGACCATTCTACTCAACTTTGCAGTCATCTTCCCCAAATTTGCCTTCCATTTCATACGGCTTTCCTTCAAGATCAGGTAAAACTTTCGCTTCTCCCTCATTTTTCTTCTAATTTTTCAATTTTCATGACATTTAAAATTTGTGTTTTTCGTTTTCTTTGAACTCCACGTTACTCATTCGTTTTCACCAACTAATTTTCATTAATCTTTTTTATTTACATTTTAATTTTCTGTTTTAGGTCACAACGATTGCGATTTCTTGCACAAGGGCGAGAAATTCGACTGCTGCTTTGTGCTCTTCTTGCAGCAGGTAAGTGATTCCTTCTTTAGGTCACAGTCATTCCTTCATTTTGATTTTGCAAACCTAAACTTCTTGATTTAAGTTTGTTCGAAATTGTTATCTTTTGAGTATTTTCGTTCCTCCTTCAATTGTTAAATAATTGCAAGAGGTTGTTTGCGTTACTCTAGTGACAATTTTGTTGCTTTGTAAAGTGTAAGTGCTAATAGTGTTAGCTTTAAAAATAATTTAACCTTCTTCCGGATGTTTAACTATAATTAATTATCGTTGGGCATAAGACGAATGTACTCTAATTAATTATTGTTGGCCACAAGATGAATGTTCATTAGTGTACAAATGTGCATTTCCCCGCATTGTTTACAATTTTCTGTCACCAACTAGCACTATGCTGATGTGCCTTGCTTTTAAGGTTGTGCTATGTAGACAGCTAAATCCCCAATTTCAGTTAACTTCCGATCTTATTTCCTTCCTCTTTTATTTATTTATTTATTTTTTTTTTTTTTGCTGATAGGATGATTTCAAGAAGAATGATTCTTGCTCTTATTGCTATCTAGCAAAGATAATGGTTGCACTTACGTTGTTTGTATGCGTTCATATGCACTTGAAACGAATACGTAGAAGAAGAATGGCTAAGCGTAATTGCCGTGACATGAATATGGTGTGACATGATATGGGTGCTTGGAACTGAGATATGCATTACTCTTACTGTAACTTGAATCAGATCTTATCACAGACTAAAGGAGCAGGGAGGCGAAGTTCTACAACAGGGAGTATTTCATTTCGAACTTTCAGTTTTTTGAGTATTATTTGTTGAGTGATGCATTGATATATGAATGATAGTTCATGATACTAGCAAAGGCATTTAAACTTTGCTTTGTGTTAGGAAGTTGGTTTGCTGCTGCATGCTTAATTTTGCGAGAAACAGAATTCATGACTGATTATGGTGCTGCTGAAATGATGCAGCAGCTTGTACTTAATTTCAAGGGGATGGAAAGATGAGGAGTTTTGTGGATCATTTGCATACTTGACTGATCATCTCAATACGACGTGCAGCGACGGACTTAATAACAGGGAGTAATTCTTGTGTTTTGTCTTGCATGCTGAGAATATATGTGCAATTATCAATATTTGCATTTTCTGAATCTTGATCCTATGTATTCAAAGTTAGGGAGCTTCCAGCTTCACTTTCTTGATCTATTTCCTGTTGCTGCAGAGGTTAATCATGTAGCAGCAGGTTTCTTTTTTAGCTGAAATACTTTTCCATTTAGATCCTCATCCAGGTGATTATAGTTCAGATCTTGAACTTGGTGTTTGAGTTAGTGTTAGCTCATATAAAGTTAGAAATGAGATTAATTGATACATGTATGTTGCAATATGCTTGAGGAACTTAAACTTGCATGTGGATTAGTTTATATGCTTGATATAGCTGAAGGATAAAAGAAAGAAAATTTATTTTTGGGTTTTATTCACATCAGCCTTCAATTTCTGCTTTCCATTGCTTGAATTATTCATTGTGCTTAGTCAGAGACTTGTGCGCTGATTTTCTTTCTTTTCCAATTTTTCAGACGTGCAATTTGTAATTTGAATGCTGGATCTTGGTATTTGGTATATGGAATTGGTTCTATAGGCATGCATATGAGTTGTATTTACTCTGAATCTTATGGTATTTTTGGGATTCTGAATCTTATCTGAGTATTTTTTTGTTGCTAGTTGAGACATGTAGGCTGTTAATATGCATATGGAATTAGCAGCATCAAGTTCTGATTGTTGTAGTATCCACAAATTCAATACAAAAGGGGGGCTCTTAAGAGGATCAGCAGCAGCGCTTCAGTTTTCCGCTGCTGGAAAGCAGTATTATTGGCTTCTTAAATTGGTCTTCGGAGCTTCAACATCAACCGAATTGCAGATACATTTAAACCGGACGCTTTTTACTGAGTCACAATAGAAATGGAAGGCAAGAGCTGCACGCATTGCTGAGTTTGCAGCGCAACTGGGAAGTGCTGCAACTTTGTCGTAACCAAGAATTGAGAAGTAGTACGCAGCGACGCACTTAGCTCACCAGTGGGAATCTGCCATCTTAATCCAGGACTTGCGCCAAAAAAGAGGAAACTGCAGGGATCCTTTAGTTGACTTGCTGCCACAACAAAGAGCAGTGGGTTGTTTTTGCTTCTGATGATGGTTTTTGCAAAGAAAGATCAATGTGGTCCTGCCAAACTGAAATTGGATAAAGCAGCTGCTGCTATACCTGTGTAGTGAAAAAAAAGCGTTTTATGTTTTCTTATACAAATAGCTCTTTTATCCTTCTAGTTAGGCACTAAATGTCGAGATGTTTAGAAGGGTAGTTAATTAGTTAGATTGTTAGTGTGGCTAATGCTGTATTTAAAGAGAGGTATAGCACTTTAGATGTAACTTTCTTCTTCTCTAATTCAATACACAGAAGATCAATTTCTTTGAATGGCGTCCACTTGCTATTTACTTGTATTTCAGCAGTTGTCTTCCTTGTGACACCATCATGGTTGTCTAAGGTTGTTTCTATTGTTTGATGATTCATTTGGTTCTGTTATTGGTTCACAATTGTCCTGACGATGGCTTGAGAAAACATATGTATTTTGCTGCTTTGATTCTAACTGAAATATATATTAAATTGATATTGATTTTATGATTTCTTGAAGGGGGCCTTCTGGATATATCACTCTGAATATGTGGTGTTTCCAGGCTTTGAGAATCATATTTCAAAAAAACCATATAAATGAACAAAAGTATGTAAATTTTTTGTATAATTACACTCCCCTCTCCTGAGATTTGATATAATTATATATAGATTACCTATAGTTTGAGAAATTACATCTAGCACCCATGAGGTTTGATTTTATCTAATAAATAAATCCCCCGTTATTCAAAGTCACTGAATTTGCTGATATTAACAAAAACACTGAATGAAAATTGATATTTATTATCGATTAATTTATTACTAATTTATTGTAGGTCAAATAATTTTTTTCCAAACTAAACTACTCTTGTAACTGTGAAAACATACCTCCTCACATGCATTAACGCGTAAAGACGTATGAGGATAATTTAGTCATAAAAAAGTTATTTGACTCACTATAAGTTAGTAATAAGTCAATTGGGGGTAAATATAGATTTTTTTTCTGGTTTTTTAATTAATAACAACAAATTCGATGAATTTTGACTAATGCAAAGACTTATTTGTTAGACGGAAGCAAACATCAAGAATGTTAAATGTAATTTACCAAACCACATAAGATCTATATGTAATTATACCAAATCTCAGAAAAAATGAGTGTAATTATCCTTAAATGTTTTTAGATACAAAAATTTGGGATACTTTTAATCATCCAAGAGGACCAACACCATGCATCTTTTGAATTCAAAATATTTTAAGCAAACAAGAGAAAATGGAGCATAACCGGCGATGGGATAAAGTGAGATAGAGTCCCATCACAAGAAGTAAATATGGCCTAAATTTGTAAAATAATCAAATTAGTCCTTTTTTAAAAAGAAAACTTTTTTTTTTTTTATCTTTTTATATGGTACTAGTAGGAACAACGTGCGTTGCACGTGATACTTATTATCTTGACAAAATATTTATATTATTAAGAAAGTTTAATTAATAAAAAATATAAAGTATTTCATCAATTAATAAATATTATTTTGAAATTTAATAAATATTTTATAAATGAAAAGATCTTATTCATTAAGTTTAATGAATTTGAACTTTTAAAAGTTATTGTAAAAGCTTTATGTTCGATGAAAATTCAAAAGTTAAATAAAAATATAACTAAATAAGTTGTTATGTACCCATGATTTTGTTGTTCATTTATGCCTTTTACTCAATTTTATGTTAATTTTGATTCAATTAAATTCATTAATGTTAGTTCTTCATGATCAAACCAAAATATTATTTAAATTTAAACAATCAATTAACAATTCTTTTATGATTCTTATTACCTTATAATCCAAACTCTTTTTTTTTTAAAACAAATCTAAGATTCAAAAATGCAAATTCTTTTGTAGTACTCTTCTTTTTAGAAAACATCTAATCAACTTATTCTATTTGCAAAAATATATCTAATCATGCAGTTAAATCACATATGTTAAAAAATGCAATTATTTTATTTTATTTTTAGTTCAATAATTTGAGAAAGTGCGCTAGAATTCTACTTAAAAAACTTGCTCTTTTCTAGTACATTTCAAGTGGTCAACTTAGTTATGTTTTCAACACAATTTTAATTTTACAGCAAGATTTTTTATATTGTAGTTCGTTTTATGATTTTAATATAATACATCTAATATAAGTTCTCGTAGACTTTTTAACAATTAAACTATCTCAAATTAAATTGAAAAACATCATAGAAATCGACCCAAAGAAAAAAAGAATTCAAGCAAAATTTTAAAAAGTATATAATTTTGAATGCAGATCTATGTGCCACATAACGTCATTCTTACATTCTTTTTAAATCTTGTTTTAAGCTCTCTTGGAATCTTGATAACTATTATTGCCAATTATTTTATCCCTACTAAGTTAATACAACAGTTTTTTTTTCTATTTTTTGTGAAATTTTGATTTCCATAAGTACTTTTGACTATTAAATTTAGCTTCTTCTCAACTTTGTTGGATGCTAGGATAGATCTCATTTTATTATCGTTCTTTGCTTATAAATATTTTTATTTTACCAAAATACCTGCTAATTTAACTCTACAAATTTATATATTTGCATAATTAAATTAGAGTGTTTTGAGCTTGTATAAGGAATTTTTTTTCTTTTTGCATGATTGAATTGATAAATCATAAATTAATGACACAGCACTACTATCATACTTCTTGAATCAAGTATTGTAGTTTAGATCCAAAGCTAATGCTGTATGACTTAGCCATGCTTGTTAAAATGACAATCAGGTCTAATATAACCCTTTGTATTCTGTGGTTTTTTGGAGTAACAGGAAAATTACTTGAGGGATTCCTCTGAAACCATTGTGTACCTAGACTAAAAACTTGATTTCAAGGAATTGACTGAAATAGGAAATAGAAATTTTTTTCAAAAAGTTTAATCATTAATTTGTCGATGAACAAGTGGCTTAGAAAAGAGAGGGTCTTAGAAGGTTTCAATACGTCTTGAAATTTATTTTTAATATAATTAATTATTAAATAATAAATTATTTTATAAATATTTATAAATAAAGTTAGTGAACAATACCAAAAAATTTTATAAAGTATAATAATCAAAATATAAATTTGGAAGACAAATGATTCAAACAAAGAAGAAATATTTTTTTTATTGAAATTTATGCAAAATTTTCTTTGGTGTAATAAGGTATAATGATCATTATATATCTAAGGTAAAATGATCATTATATAACGATAATAAAAAAAATATATATTAAGTGGGTATCAAAGTGATATTAATGGTAAAACTTAATATTAACTGAGTCATTTATATTTAGTTATGAAAACATCGTTAATGGCAAAACTCATATATCAAGATGAATTTTACTCTATAAATAATAAATCCCTCAAAATATGAAACTTTATACTAATTGTTTTTTACTTCTAAATTGATAATTCTAATTATGTTTGAAGGTGATACTGATGCATATCAATATGTTCAAAAGAATATATTTATGAGTTATACAAAAGTAAATATTCCCCCCCCCCCCCCCTAAAATGATAGATAGTTCATTCATATGATGTCATTAATCATTAAACAAATTTAGTTGACATCACTACAAAAAATATGCATCTTTGTCATGGTTAATTATTATACTCAAAGTAAAAAATTTTATGGTAAATAATTATTAGCCCCAATTATACAACGACTATAAGCCATTGTTTCAATAGATGAGCCAAAAATTATCCATAGATAGAAAACGTCGCAAGTGTTTTTGCCATGGCTAAGCATTATGGTAAATATTCTGAACATAGCTAAGATCATGAAAAATATTTATTTAAGAATTACTTATATTTTTTAAGGATACAAGTTTTCTTGGTAAATATATGTAGAAAACAAATCTATGTTTAATATTTGAACCTAGATGTTTGATATACACCATCTTTTCAAACGCAAAAAGTAAAAAACATGATAAAAGAAGTCTCATTATAAGAAAATGACTCAATAGCTACAAAAATAAACTAATATGAAAAGTAAAACTTTTGATGCTTATCTATATTATTTAAAGCCAGTGTCAAACTAATTAGGAAGGAGAACTTTTGATGCTAATCTCTATTATTTAATATATTTTAAAATAATTCGTTGCTAAATTCTTTAGCAAGTAAATTTTCGTTGTAAAATTCATTAGCAAGTAAATTTCTTGTATTAAATAACGTAGATTAGCAATGAGAAATTTTACTTGCTAATTAGCTCAACGCTATTTTTTTTCGTTGCTATTGAGCCATTTTGTTGTAGTTTTCAAGCTTAACTTACATAAATCTATTATATATCTTTCACTTACTTATGCTTAATACTAATATATAATCTATAAATAGTTTTTTAAATAATTAGAATTAGGTTCAAAATTATGAATTAGTTTCTAGTCTACTTGATTATTGCTTTTTTGAAAATACAGTTTGAATATTCCTTTTTTATTTTTAAGTTAATTTATATCTATGAAATACTTTTGAATAGTAATTTAAAATTAATTTATCACTCAAGATTTATTTAAAAATTAAAAGAAAACAAACTTAAGAAGCTCATTATTTGTTTAATTTATTTGTAGCCGCAACATCAAACTTATAGTTTTCTATTGTAGCTATTAATTTTTTTCATAATTAAAACTTTCTACTAAACCAAGAAAATATTATTGAGAGGAAATTCCTAAATTAATTATCATATTTAACTGAAATAAACATAAGTTACACAAAGTTTGTTATTAATAATCTATTTGTGCAATTCAATATATATTTTTTGCGAAGGCTTTAAATTAATAATTATTAGTTACTTATTGAAATGCAGAAGTATGATTGGTCAAAAGTGATTCATTTAAATTTTAGGATAAATTACATTTTACCATTTGAACTATGCATGTTTTTTATACTTTGCAATTGAAACTTTTTTTTTGTGTCAATTTATCATCTCAACTTTGGAAAATTTGCACTTTTTCATATATGGCCCTTTTTTTTTCTTGATTTTTCTGTCAGTAAAATATCACATGTTATATGTAAAAATACCATATCACATAACCTTGAAATATCACATGTGCACTGCATGTGATGTTTTTTTGACAAAAAATTTGATTGAAAAATTTATAAATGGCAAAGTACAAAATTTCATAAAATTGAGATGGTAAGTTGATACAAAAAAAAAAAAAAATCAGATATCAAAGTGTAAAAATGATTATAATTCGAGTGGTAAAATCTAAATTAACTCTAGATTTTCATATTTGCCTATAGATATTTGTGAATAACTTATCAAACAACCTAATTTATAATTATTTTTATAATATCTATTACAATCTTGTTAATAACTATATATTAATTAAACTATAACATGTGATATAAAAAAGTTACAAGATCTTTTAATCATTCACACTTTTTACAATAGTATAGTCAATATTTATCTATGGTTGCATCCCCATCTTTTTCTTATTTTTTTTTTTTTTTAGAAATAGATATGTGTGGAGATGGTTTAGAAGTAACGTTTACTCATTTTTTTTTTTTTTTAAGGAGCTATTCCTATCTTACATTGTTGAAAAGATCAAATCTTGTACACTAATATTTTTTCTATTATATTAGAGATAATTAAAAAATTATATAATATATACAATAATTACATTTCAAATGCTCAAATTATATTTTAATCTTACTACAAAAAGTGTTCAATTTACATGATAAAGGATTTAGTTGATTCTCATTTTTTCTTTTGTCTTTGTTACTCTTGAAAATGCTTGCTTTACATGACAATTCATTTAGTTGATTTTCATTTGTCATCTAACAAATTTTAATATGTCAAGTGATCTAACTAATTCTCATTTATATCTATGCTAGAAAATTTCTCAATATTAAATTCTTTCCATTTTCATAATTTTTTTCATTTCATGTTATATCGTAGGAGTATTATTTTTTGTCTAATAAGTGTATTATATTATGAATATAAGAACATATTAATGAAAAATTAGAATGCTGAGGCAAAAATCTGAGATCTCTATCAAGTTGATGAATCGAAGACTGGTCGATGTTATCTCTGTGGCAAGAAAGGACAGATAGAGATCTCAGATTTTTTATTGATCAGAGAGATTTCAGAGTAGTACCTTTGTCTTAGGAAGAGGGAATTTATCATCAAGTAAAAAATGGTTAAGGGCTTTAGTGCCCATGTCTACAGGATTATTATCTGAATTATTGTTTCAAGGCTGATGGTTTCTTTTCCAACAATATCTCTAATAAAATGTTATCTGACCATCAATGTGTTTTGTTCTGTCATGGAAGACAGGGCTTTTACAGAGCTGGATACTGGACTGACTGTCTGAGAAAACAATTACTTTTTTACGTAGAAACCCTATTTCAGTAAGTAAACCTTTAAGCCATATAGCCTCTTTGAAGGCTTCTGTTGTAGCAATATATTCAACTTCAGTAGTAGATAGAGCTACAATAGTTTGTAGTTGAGATTTCCAACTTATACATGCACCACACAAAGTAAACACATAAGAGGTGGTTGATCTTCTACTATCTTTATCATTCGCATAATTAGAGTCCACGTAACCCACTAAGTTAGCTCCTTCATTACATTTAGAAAAATTATACCAATTTTTTTAGAACCATTTAAGTACCTAATTAAGAGTTTCCCAATGGGAAGACCTGCATTAGACATATATCTACTTAAACAACTAATAGCATAGGCAATGTCAGGACGCGTACTTACCATCAAATACATAACAGATCCAATAGCATTAGAGTAGGGGATGTTTTTCATTTTTTCTTTTTCAGAGTCAGTATCTGGGCTTTGGTTTTTGCATAATTGGAAATGAGCAGCTAAGGGAACAGATGTAGGTTTAGAGTTTAGCATAGAAAAATTTTCAAGAACAGTTTTAACATAAGACTTTTGAATTAAATAGATTGTAGAAGTTTTCCTATTCCTTTCAATAACCATTCCCAAAAGCTTTTTAGCATCTCCAAGATCTTTCATTTCAAAGTTTTTGCACAAATTATTTTGTAATTCAACAATTAGAGTAATGCTAGGACTGTCAATTAGCATGTCATCAACATAGAGTAAAAGAAACACAGGCATATCGGAGTCATACTTAAAATATAGACAGGAATCAAAAGCACTTCTTTTAAAATTTAAAGACTGCATGAAATGATCAAATTTTTGTTCCATTGTCTCGAAGATTGTTTTAAACCATAGATGGATTTTTTGAGAAGACAAACATGATCTAGATTTTTCTTGTTAATGAAACCCTCTAGTTGAGTCATATAGATTTTCTCATCTAGATCACCATGCAAAAAAGCAGTTTTTACATCCATTTGTTTTAATTCCCAATCAAAATTAGCAGTTAATGCAAGAATAATTCTAAATGTGGTGTATTTTACAACTAGTGAGAAAATTTCTGTGTAGTCAATTCCTTCTTTTTGAGTGAACCCTTTTGCTACTAACCTGGCTTTATATCTTGTAGATTCATTTTCTTGTTTTAGTTTAAAAATCCACTTACAGTATACTGTAGACACATCTTTAGGTTTAGGCACAAGAGTCCAAGTTCTGTTTTTATTCAAGGAGTCTATTTCCTCATTCATAGCTTTTATCCAATTTTCAGAATTCGTAGATTCTAAAGCTTCTTCATAAGAGAAAGGTTCAGAAATTTCAGTATTTAGAGCTATGTCGAAGTCTCTAAACTTAGAGGGAATCCCGGGTGTTCTTCTTTCTTTCTCTATCTCTAACTAGCTGATAATTCCTAATGCTAGAAGTATTGTTTTCATTTGGTTCTTCATTTTCTGATTGTTGATTTTTTTCTATTTCTACTTCTTCCCCTTGTTGGTTATCCTCAGAATTTCCTTCCACCTTATTAAAAGTGCTTTCTATATTAGATTCTATATCCTTTTTAGATGAATTAGCAAGACATGGAAATTCATATTCATTAAAAGTAACATCCCTGCTTACTATGACTTTATATCCAAGTTGGCTCCTAAGCCATAATCTATAGCCTTTTACACCGTCGGGATAACCAATAAAAATGTATTTTTTAGCACGAGGATCAAGTTTATCACCATTTTGTAAAACAAAAGAAGAACATCCAAAAATGCGAAGGGAAGAAATATCAACATCTTTCCCAGTCCACACACATTCAGGTAGTTTTCCAAGTAAAGGCACAGAGAGAGAACGGTTGATAAGGTAGATAGCAGTTAACCAGAAAGTTTTAGAAAGACCAGAGCTAATGAGCAAACATCTGACTTTGTTAAGAAGAGTTCTATTCATTCTTTCCGCAACACCATTTTGTTGGGGGGTGTAAGGGGTAGTTTTATGCCTCCTGATACCGAATTCATTACATAAATCAGAGAACTGTTGATTACAAAATTCCAAACCATTATCAGTTCTTAAAGTTTTAAGCCTTTTCCTAGTTTGGTTTTCTACAAGAGTTTTCCAATTTTTGAATTTCTCAAAAACTTCTGATTTATGTTTCATCATAAAAATAAAAACTTTTCTGGAAAAGTTGTCAATTATAGAAAGAAAGTATTTGTTTCCACCATGAGTTGGGACGTTCGCAGGTCCCCACACGTCAGCATGAACATATTCAAGTATGCATGAGGAAGTCATAGGTTTAGGAGAATTAGGAAAATGTACCTTGTGATGCTTTCCTAAAATGCAATCATCACAGAAACTTAATTTATCCATTTTCTCTTTCAAGATCCCATGATTATGCAGCAAGTCAAGATCTTTAGAGCTAATGCCCTAACCTCTTATGCATTAAATCAGATAAATTTGGGTGTACTATAGATGCAGCATGAAAATCATAGTTTACAGAACAAACATATAAATTCCTCTTTCTCTCAGCTTTAAACACAGTAAGGGATCCTTTTAGAATTCATGATATCCTTACCCCATTTCCCTTCTAACCCTTCTTCTTCCAAGGCAGAACATGAAATTAAATTTTGAGCCAAGTCAGGAACATGTCTAACGTTCTTTAAGGTCAATTTAAACCCATTTTCAAACATCATGCATACATCACCCAGACCATGAACAACACATAATTTTTCATTTGCCGTAGAAACACAGCCAAGTCTTTCAGCCTTATAATTAGACAGAATATCTCTGAAATGAGTCATGTGAAAGGTGCAACCAGAATCAACAATCCATTCTTTTTTGTTTAAAACAGATTTAACAGAATTAACATCAGAAATCATGTAAACTTCATCAGAAACTTCTTCAGTTAGATTTGCAGATTCTTTATTCTTCTTAGGTTTCTTGCAATCTTTTATAAAATGACCTCTTCCTCCAAAATTATAACACCTATATTCTTCTTTTTATCTTCATTTTGATTTTTTTTTAGATCTTTATTTGCTTCTTCCCTACTACGACTCCTACTTTTACTATGTCTCCTATGTTTATATTCTGAGTTTGTGTTTTTGGTTCTTCCTCTTACAAAATTAACTTCACTATTATTCTGGCTGGACTTACTTATTTTTAAATCTATTTCTTTACTCTTAAGACCACTGATTACAGTTTCTAGGTGAACATTGTCCCTACCATATTAATAGCAGCTTTAACATCTCCATAAGTTTCAGGTATAGCATTTAAAAGCATAATAGGAGAATAATCATCAATATTTTTATCACCAGTTAACTTAATGTCTTGAATTAACTTAGTAAATTCATCAATATTATCATCTATGTTTTTGGACATATCAAGTTTATATCTAAAGAATTTTTCAAGCAAAAACTATTTACTAGGCAAGGATGTTTCAGTGAAAGCTCTTCAAGTTTGTCCCATAAATTTTTAGTAGAGATTTGTTTTCCCACTTTCCTAATTACAGAGTCAGACAAATTAAGGATGATAGAAGAATATGCATACTCGTCATTTTCTAGTTTCTTATCTTCAGACACATTTTCAGAATATTTTTCATCGATGGCTTTAAACACCTTTTGTTGAATTAAAATGCCCTTCATCTTTTGTTGCCATATAGAAAAATCAGTTTTGCCATCAAAGGATTGAAGATATAACCAGCCATTTAAAATAAAATATACCAGTCACAAATTTTCCAGAAACAATAGATATTGAGAGAGAGCAAACACAAAGTAGAAATTATTCACGAAGGAAACACAGAGGAAATATAATTAACAGAGAATCAACAGGGGAACTTGACTGACCCCTAAAAACCAGATACCCCACGGTCTTCAGAGGGACCTGACTAGGAGAGGAAGTCAGTAAATATAGGTCAAGGGTCAAGATATCAGAGTATAATCAAGAGATATAGACAAAAATAAAAAATAAAGAGATAACCAGAGTGAGGGATAGATGTTACCGTATGCGTGATTTACCCAGAGCCAGGGACTTAACCCTGCTCTGATACCACTGTCAAAATCTGACACCACAAGTTCTCCAGAAAACGAGCCTTCCTAGCCAACTATTACATGCAGTAATGGGTTTGAAACCCTTATACAAACCTTATACCGAATACCATAGAAACAATAGATTTACAGATATAGAAAAGAGAGAGAGATCAGAGTGCATGTATTAGGGTATATATCTGTGACCCTAAGTACTGAGACCAAATATTAGGGTCATAGTACAACAGCACGGCTCAGATAAGCCAGATCTGAATAAAGGGACCCAAAAGCCACTAAAGCCAACAACCCACAATACTTGGTTGCTTAGAACCCACCAGCCACAAAGGCTTGCCACAAGAAGGCTATCAAAACACGGCCACAAAGGCAGTAAACTAGAGGCTACAAAGGCAGTGCCACTAAGGCTTTTTGCGATGTTAGGTTTAAGCTTGAGAGAGAGATATCTAGACTGTGTGTCTTCCCCTCGCATGAGACTAACATTGCTATTAAATAGCAAAAAGCCATTAAGCTGGAGGGGAGAAGGCGAGAAGAAAACAGTGAAATAAACCAGAATGGAAGAGAGAGAGAGAGAGAGAGAGAGGGCTTTGGGAATGGGAAGGGGAAGGGTGTGCATTGAAAAGGGGAGAAAGAGACGTTAGGGTTATTAAGAGTGAGAAAACAGACCGAATCAGAGGAAGTGGAGCGGGTCAGGGTTGTGGGCTTGGCAAGTGGGTTCAACCATTCGAAAGGTTATGGGTTGGGCCTAAGGTAGATTTGGGCCACATATTTTTTTACAAAATTGATAGAAACCTAATGGATTGAGTTAATTGTTAGATGACTGTTAAAAATTGGGGGGTATTGATAATTTTTCAAACAATAAGGAGGTATTTGTAATTATACCAAACCTTAGATATGGTCATTGTAAATTACCAAAAAAAAAAAAAAAAGAGAAAGAAAAGGAAAGGAAAAGATATTAAACTTTGTAAATAAAAAAAAAATTCTTTTATTGTTCAATTTACTCTATTAAGTACATATTACATAGTTTTGGTCAATCCTCATTTCAATTTTTCTCCTAAGGTTATTTTGACATAAATCGTTACAACAACAAACTCAAAATACATCACTGTTTAAAATCAGGGGGGTGGGGGGGGGGGGGGGGGCGGACGAAATATTAACAGGACGAAGAAGCCATCATCCTCACGAATTCCTCGTAGCTCACTAGCCCATCTCCATCTAAATCAGCTTCTCTGATCATTTGTTCAGCTTCATCGTCACTCAATCTTTCTCCCAGATTCATCATTACATTTCTCAACTGCTCGTTCATCCAAAATTAAAAAATTAAAATAAAAAGAAAGAAAGAAAATATTTTAAGTAAACTCATTTTCAAGAAGAAAAACACACTATATTGATTAAGACAACATGTTCTAACATCTCAAAATTATTTAAACAAAAAAACATTAAATGATAGGAGTAATTAGATTTACATCCTTTTTCTAGGATTTGTATATACATACCACTTTTATTCTTTGTATAATTACAAAAATTACTTCTAGTAGTAAAAAAATCGAGGTAATAATATAATGATATTGATATTTCTTGAATTTATTTGTAGCTTTTAAAAAAAAAATAGGATTAATTTGCATAATATATCATAAGTCAAAGGGTAAAAATATAATTATTCCTACACAATGATGTAATACAAAGTCAAAACAGAGGAGCATGTTGACACAGTATATTGTTCACCTCAACGGCCGATATGAATCCGTCTTGGTCCCGATCGAATACTTTGAAAGCTTCTTTCAGCTCCTCCCCTACATTTTCCTACACATCAAATCAATCCATTTAAATAAGAAATTATAAAAAATAATTGAATAAAAATTGATTCATTTATTTATATATTGATAAATTCTAGCCCGAATCTGATTCGATTAAGTTTGAATAAATCATATAGCAAGTGCAATAGACTTATTGTGTGATTGGTGTACAGTTAAGTGAAAGTGACCGTATCACATTTATTCTGTGATTGATTTGGTTCGACAAAAAACCTGATTCGAACTAAAATTTTCCTTGTTTATTACCTTCATCTTTTGCCATAATACTTAAAACTCTTCAAAATCCACAGTACCATCTCCATCAGCATCAACCTCGTTCATCATTTCTCGAATTTCTTCCTTTGTTGGATGTTCGTTGAAAGACTGAATCACCGACGCCAATTCCTCCACCGTAATCACACCTTCATAAAATGTACCCCACATAATACAAAGACGAGCTGACGAACAAGACACATACTGAACTGTGTGTTTTATACGACCGAAATGAGACCAAACAGTAGAGTCCTTACCGTCGGAGTCTTTATCGATGAGGCAAAAGGCTTCCCGGAACTCGGCAATCTGCTCTTGTGTCAAAGCATCAGCCATGTTTTTGGAGGTAACAATGTTGTCAGTTTGTCCTAAGAAAAGGGAGAGAGAGAGAGAGAGAAGTGTGTAGAATTTTAATGATGAAGTGTTTGGTTTGGGGGGTAAGGAAGAATTATAAAGACATAGTTTTGTCTAGGCGAGTGGAAAGTCAAATGGGCCGAGGGAAGAAGAATATGTTCAACAGTCAAGACTGAAGCTTCTCACGAATATTGGGTCCAAAATCAACGTTTGAATTGAATGGGGAATTACATTATTTTTATTTTTATTTTTTCCTTTTTGTTAGATAAATGATAAAAACAGAGTGATAATTCAAAAACCCGTTGGGGAAAATTGTGTATGTACTGTTTGTGTCGATTATGGTCTTTATAATTGATTTAACGTCGTCAAAAATTAAAATCCAGACACGTGAAATCAATACGCAAGTACGTGTCGAGATAAAAATAATCAAACTATTCGATACGCAATTGAAATTGATTGATAAAGACTCGTTTGAATTTGATTTGTTATACTTAACAAACCAAACCTGAAACAAAAAAAAAAGTTGTTTTGATGAGTGCACAAAAATAACAAAATATAGTTAAAAATTCAAAAATTACTCGAGCTCAGCTCTTATCTGATTCAATCAAAACTCATTGAGCTTAACTGCATTAATAATTAAATCCAATTAAAATATAATTTTTAAAATTCGATAATAGTTCAAATAAATAATAATATGATCAACTCTATTTAAATTATTTACAGTTTTAATTACAACTCCACCAAATATATTAACTATGATTGGAGAAGACATTATCAAAATATTATTGGTATAAAGGGCGGGGGATATATCCTTTCAAAAAGTCATATTGACAATGACTTGTGTAGTGTTACTGTTCCCAATAAAATATGTAAGTGTGATATGAATTTTTGTGTTTTTTTGGGTTTTGCTGTTAAGGGAAGTTGGGAAATGTTGAGCTGGTCAAATCAAACTTAATTATATATTTAAATAAATTATAAAATGGTGGATAATTTAATATATAGGGATAATTACATCTACACCCCTCACCTATTGTCATTTTACACAAACCACCCCTGCCTTTTTAAAAATTACAGAAACCACCCCCAATAGCCTTTAAAACCCCAAAATGCCCCTGTTGACTTGGTCAAACTTTAATTTAATTTTTCAATGACAGAAATGCCCTTAGGGGTGTTATGTAATTATCAAAAGGTAGAGGGGGTGCCAAAGTAATATTTATGGGGATGAATAATATGACCTCATATACTTTTTTTTATTATTTATATTAAATTTAATTTATTTTTTAATTATTTTATTATTTTTTTTTATTGAGTCTATATATAAATTTATACCTCTTAATAATTAAAATATTAAATTATTTAATTAATATATTAATAAAAACTAGTTACTAGCTTATAAATTCAAATTAAAAATTATCACATTTGTATAAATTATTTTAAATTCTTAATATTAAAATACTTATTTATTTATTTTTATTTATAGCTAAATTTTAAAATTAAAAATGGACATTTTTTGGTTGATTGACTTGAGTTAGAGGTGCAGTCAAGATCGATTTGATTATACATACATGTATATACATTTATATAATATAAATATACAAATATGTATATAATTGAATATATTCATATGTATATATTTACATTTATATTTTAAAAATATTTTTAATAAATAAATTATTTATTTTACTAATTCTACTATAATTTATTAATTTTAATAAAAAATTAATTATAAATAAAAATGGAGAATAAATAATTTTTAATTTTAAGAATTCAAATTAATTTATACAAGTGTTATATTTTTTTATTTGAATTCATAAGCTAGTAACTAATTTTTATTAATATATTAATTAAATAATTTAATATTTTAATTATTAAGAGGTGTAAATTTATATATATTCAATAAAAAAAGTTAATAAAATAATTTAAATTTTAATTAAAAATTAGTGTAAATAATAATAAAAAAAATATATGGTGTCATATTATTCAATTTTTTAGATATTACTTTCACACCCCCTCTACTTTTTGATAATTACAAAACACCCCTAAGGGCATTTCTGTCATTGAAAAATTAAATTAAAGTTTGACCAAGTCAACAGGGATATTTTGGGGTTTTAAAGGCTGTTAGGGGTGGTTTCTGTAATTTTTTAAAAGGCAGGGGTAGTTTGTGTAAAATGACAATAGGTGAGGGAGTGAATGTAATTATCCCTAAATATATATATATATATATATATATATATATATATATATATTTATAGGGATGTTCGAAATAAATTTTATTTTCAGAATAAGAATAATTCGTGCAGAAATATTGTAAGTTAAATAATAGTAAAAGTTAAAGAATAAAAAAAGTTGAAGTTGGAATGTATAAAAAAATTAATATAATACTAGCCATTGTGACACGATATTCATCCGTACATATAATGGATATATTTTTTATATACTTTAATATGTATTAGAAATAATATTATAAAAAAAAGTAATATATTATTTTTAAAAAATAAATATAAAAAGAAAAAATAATAATTTATTAATTTATGTAAAATTTTTAAATAAATTATTATTTTATCGGTGCAAGCGCATTTTTGGTTTCATAAAAAATTAGTGCAGTGGTATTATTATTAACATTTGTGAGTGTGTAAGGCTTTTTCCTTTATAGATATACAATTTTACCAATACGCTGTAGAAATTGTAAAGAGTTGCTCATAACTTTTAATTTAAATTAACTTAATTTAAACTGACCAGAAGCATGTGTTGGAAAATTAAAAATACTTTTTTTCCACTTATTTCAAAGGATTAATTGCACTCAGAGCCCCTCTGAAAATGCTACGTAACACTTTCCCCCAAAGAAAACTTTGAAATTACACTTACACCCTTTTCGAAAATTATCAATTTACCTGAACCCACTTTCATTAGAATTTGAACGAAAACCGCTAACTGTAAGCAAAAAAATTTACATTTATTTTGTCCCTCTTTCAATATTTTTATGTATGTTTTTGTACTTCTAAAGGAATAAATATGATATATATATATATATATATATATATATATATATATATATATAGAGAGAGAGAGAGAGAGAGAGAGAGATTAATATATTACATTTTTTTTCTTTCGTAACTACAAAACTATTACATAAAAACATTAAATGATGAATAAAAATTAAAAATTTATATAATTTTTTTTTTAACTAATATCAACATTTTCCCCTTTGAATCCTAACAAAATGGAACATGTGTAAACAATGAATTTTCAGGAGGGGCTGATGCAAGAATAATTTTAAATTTTTTTTTTTGAGAAAAAATATAATTTTGTATTTTTAGGAGATGTTTAAATGTAACTAATCTTATTTCAATAATAAGTTAAGAAAAACTTATTTTAATCGAGATAGAGATCTTATTATATAATTAGGGTCAATAACATTAATTGGGTTAAATATAATTTACAACATATGATATGTGAAATAAGCAAATACCCCCTTATGAAAAAAAAAAAATTAGCAAATTACCCCTTTATATTTAAAAAAAATAAAGCAAATTACCCTCTATGAATGATTTAATATGATGGTGATTTGCTTTATTTTTCAAAATACATAAAATAATTTACTATTTTATTTTTTCTAGAAATTTTTTTCATTTCGTATCACACGGCTCAAATTGCATTTTCCGCAATATTATTAGGTCCATTTATCTAAAATTGTAGAGCATGGGGAGTATTAATTTGGTAAGTGCATGCATGCCACGATTACACATCAATGGCCTCCAGCCATTCAAGATTTGCTGATACGTTCGGGAGAAAATCAAATAACGAATCAGAATTATTCCTCACCAATACAACACTTTCATATCAAATCAAACAACATTTGACAGTCTATTTTTTTTCTAGAGCTTTTGTTTTCAGGGATTTTTGGTTTATGGTTCTTCTTCCCGTACCATGTTCCGTATGCGAATAATAGAGCAGTGGGACTTGTGTTATACTCACGTATAATAGTTTTTTGGATTAAATTTTTAACGCT
>JACGWL010000679.1:0-44585 GCA_034509725.1 Sesamum angolense
TAATTTAATTTAGTACAACGCATTTTACTATTTTTAGACACAGTACTATTAGCTCTAATTGACAACCTGATTTCGTAACGATGAGTAACACATTTATGATAGAATATTTAAATTTTGTAGTGGTAAGATATTTATTTAATTGTATTAAGATCTATACAAATATTTAAATTTTCCATTAACGGAATCAATTTAATCCAATTGTAAAACTTCTGGTGAATCTTTTGCACTCTCTGAACACTAGATGGAATTGGGGATTTGATATGGAATAGTCATTGAGCAGAGTAAAGTAGTTAGAGCGCTGGCGGGAAATTTTCGAGAGAGGAGGAGATTTATGTTACGGATGTGGAGTATTGCCTAGCATTTGAGAGGTATGGATGATGACGCAGAAGTCGGCTCGTAGAGAGCGCAAAGTGACTCTCTCTCTCTTCCATTGTGTATCAAAGATTACACAGCGGTTGGGATATTATATTTTGGGTCTAAACAAACCTATTTCTTATATATTTTAGATTAAATTATGTTTTTGAAATTTTCTCACTCATCAGAATTTTTAAGTTACCTTTTGTTTTTTTTTTTTTTTTCATGCATTTTATCTTATACATATATATTAGGGTAAATTACATCTACCTCCCCTGAGGTTTGACATAATTACAAATACCCCCTCGTTGTTTGAAAAATTACAAATACCCCCCTAATGTTTGATAAAATTGTGTAATCCTTGGATGGAGGCATAGAAATGTCAACTTTGCCCTTACAGTATTTTTTTATTTTTTTTAAAAAAAAATTAAAATCTTTATAAAAATATTGAATGGGATGGATGAAAAAAATTTAAAAATTATAAAAAAAATTATCGCCTTAGTTGATAAAAAAAATATTTTAAAAAAAAATAATAAAATTATAAATTTTAATTCATAAGGGTATTTGGTCAGTTCACTATAAAAAATTCATATAAGACGGTCCTTAAAATTAGGGGGGTATTTGTAATTTCTCAAACAACGAGGGGGCATTTGTAATTATACCAAACCTCAGGGGAGGTAGATGTAATTTACCCTATATTATTTTATCTTATACATAGGAAATTATGAACTCTATAAAAATAATAATATAATTTACAAAAATATTTTATAAAAATTATGCACATACATAAAATGTGCCAGACTTATTAGTATAAATTAAATAATAATTCTTTCTAGGTTGTTCAGCATCCACTGTCATTTCTTTTCAAGAGTTTCTAAGTATCTTTGCAGTCGTCGATCGGCAGCTAGATCCGGCAATTTTTGTCTGGGAAAATCGTCAAAATGGCCGAAGCTGTTGCATCCGTGGCTCTCGAAACCTTCGTGACCTGTTGACCGAGGAAGTGAAAGTCTTATCCGGGGTCGGCGACCAAGTTGACGATGTCCGTAGGCAGCTCAAGACCATGCATTGTTTCTTGAAGGATGCTAGTAAAAGACAAGATACCGACAACTCTGAGACGATCCGCAATTGGGTCCGTGAGCTTCGAGATTTGGCCACTCAGGCTGAGATTATATTGAAAGGTACGCTGTTGAAGTTACGTCCAGAAGAAAAGCAAGAAACTTTAAAGGAATACTCAAAAGATTTACTTGCATATTAAGTGAATGTTTGAGCATGCACCAAATTGGAAAAGAGACCGAAAGCATTCGGTCCCGTATGATTGATCTCACTAAACAGTTGGAGTCTATAAGTAGTAAATGGGATAGCTCATCAAGTTCGGCAGATGATACCGATTGGTCAAGGAAAACGTTCGGCCATGGGGTTGAACAATACTTTGTTGGGATGAAGGAAGAAAGACAGCTGCTGGAATCACTTCTCACAAATGATGATCATAGCTCAAATCAAGTGATTTCTATATGTGGGATGGGAGGTTTGGGAAAGACGTCTCTTGCTAGGAAGGTTTACCAAGGGGAGGCTGTGCAGAGATGGTTCGAAGCACGTGCTTGGATCTGTATTAGCCAACAATTCCAACCGAGAACTATTTTTCAAGGACTACTAAAGAAACTTCTCCACATGAAAATGTGGAGCAACACGATGATGATGAGTTGGTCCGCAGGTTGTATGATGACACAAAAAGAGAAGAAATGTCTAGTGATTTTGGATGATATTTGGAAAGCTGAGGATTGGAATAGCTTGCGCCATGCCTTTCCCATTGGAGAGTCTGGCAGCAGAATTTTGCTCACTACCAGAAATCAAAACATTGCTTCCACAGGATACGTTCACAGATTGGAGTGTTTGAGTGAAGATGAAGGATGGGAACTACTTCAAAAGATAGCGCTCCCAAACAACTATTCACAAGGTTAGTTTGTAAAATTTAATGTTTTGTTTGATTGTTTTGAATCTTCTTTCTCTAATTAGCTATAAATTGATTAAGTAACAATACTAAAATGATTACTAATTGTGTGGAAAATTCTTGCCCAAATTAGGTTTGGTCAAACCAAACTAATCACAGGGCACATTTATTACACTTGCAATGTGATTGGTCACTTTTTCTGAACTCTACACCAATCACATGGCAAGTGTATTGCACTTATCATTTAATTAGTTCAGATTCGACCGAACCAGATTTTGGCAAGAATTTTTTGATCATATATAATAAGTGAAGAATACTTCCGACTTTCAGTACAGCTAACTTATAGTTTGCTCTATAGTAATTCCTTGCTAATTGTAGTTGTCTTCGATGATTGAGTTTCTTAATTTTTTTCTAGTCCACATTTGTTTTTTTTTAAAGTATAAATCGTATAATTGATTCCTTAAATTTGTATTTAAAATTATTTTAGTTTCTTAAGTTTATTGACTATAACTGTGTTTTTAAACTTTACTTTATGACGCAATTTGGCCTTTTTGACAATTTTTTAGTGAAAATATTGGAGGATTTCTACTTTTAATTTTGAGGGTAAATGATAGATTTAAGTTTATTTTTCTCACTTTAACTCCTTAAATTTGTAACATTGTCAATAATCATTTTTTTAGGTGGAAAAAGAAAAGTTTATATTTCTTGTATATATTGTGAAACGTTGAATATTATGTAATTATCTCATGTTAATAATGAAACTTTGAATTTTATGAACATAATAACAAATATTAATTACTTAACTTAAAATAAATAGTACTTTTTTTTCAGTAGTTATTGGAAAAAAAAACTAAAGTTATGACTAAATCTTTCTGTAAAACTTTTATAATTTGAGAATATAACAAAAGAATCTATATCAGTAAATTTTAATTTTTAATTTTAAATAAGTCTAAGAAAATTAACTTTTAACAATATTTATTAAATGTTAGGATTTGCGGTTTTAAATAAAAAGTTGGTGGAATGTACTTTTGGGGTTGATTCTTCGGTGGATTTTTTTTTTTTTTTTTGTATATATATGTAATTCATTTTAAGAGGTTTTATGGAATATTTTTAAAATTTTGTTTGAAATTAAAAAAATATAGAACACGTGGTTGTAAAATATTTATGTTTTTTACATTTATAAATATTGCTAAGGTTTAATTTTCTTAAACTTATCTTTAACTTTAATGTTAGAAATTAAATACTTATTTTTAAATATATAAGTATTACAAAATTTAGTCACAACTTTTGATTTTTTTTTGTAACTTCTAAAAAAAAAAAGAGAGAGATGTACTATTTATTTAAAGTTAAACAATATGTTATATTATGTTCATAAGAGTTCAAAGTTTATATTATTCACATAAAATAATTATATCATATTCAACATATAAAAATATAAAAATGTTCTTTCCTTACCTAAAAAAGGACTAATTTGACAATTTTACAAAATTATGGGACTAAAATAAAAAAATAAACGTAAATGAATTATTTTAACCTCTAAAAAATCAAAATTCAACCACATGTTTGCAAAAAAAAAAAATAGTCAGAGGACCAAATTGAGATAAAAATAAAAGTTTAGGGAAGTCAAATTAAGAAATAAACGTAAAGGACTAAAGTGATTTTAACTTCTAATTCAAGGGATTAACGATACTATTTTTCCTTTTATTAAAACAAAAATAAAGATCTGTGTAGTTAGATCACAATGATTAGAGGGTTATTCTAAACCAAATTTACAATCAAATCTTGAGTTCTTCATTAACATTTGGACAGTATGCTCTTATATATAAGCAAAAGACAAAGTGCAATTCTCCTATTTTTGTTTTGTTTTAATTACTATATAATTTCATTAGGAAATGGATACAACATTTAAATTAACAAATAAGTAGCGACCGTTTATTGTGCATGCAGAGCTACCTATAATTGAAATAAAGCAGTTGGAAGAATATGGCAGGGAAATAGTAAAAAAATGTGGGAGTTTACCACTACCTATTTCAGTTATTGGAGGAGTTCTTCGCCAAGAAAATAAACCAATTGAGTGGGAAAAGGTATGTAGAAATATTGATTCGTATCTTCAACATGGGAAAGGTATGGAGAAAGACAAAAGAGTAGAGCAAATACTGGTTCTGAGTTACAATTTGCTTCCTTACAATTTGAAGTCATGTTTTATGTATTTGGCTGAGAGAATTTTGTTTATAAATTTATTACAACTTTTTATTTCACTGGCCATAGAAAAAGCCAAAAAAAAATATTTATTAAAATAATTAAAAAATATATATAAAAAATTATAGCATAAACCTCGAAAAATAGAGTATGACAATATTTGCGTCGAGGCTAAATAAAAAGAAAAAAGAAAAAAGGTGTTTTTTTTCTAGTAAAATTGGTACTTTTTTTTATATAGAAATTGAATTAAATGTGTATTTTTTTTAAATTATTATCCTCAACTATGAAATTTGAAATCGAAAAGATTTAAAATAGAATTTTTTTTTGTGTGTTGAATAAATTGGAAGCCAAAACATACCCTTACATACAAATTCCCGCCTAATTTTTCCTCCAAAATTGGGTTGACCGTTAACCGTTAGTTTTTTAACGGTCAACTTAACGGAGGGTACTCAAGTGAAATAAAACTAAAAACTTTGGGTACTAAGTCTCATAATTTGGAAAGTTGGGGTACTAAAATTAAAAAGAGGTATACTTTAAGTATGAAAAGTGACATAATCCCTTTAAAAAGTAATAAGTTAGCAACGGTCTTAAAAAGTGTTAAAAAACAGTTGCAATCTTAAAAAAGAAATCGTTCCAAATAAAATTACTAAAACAGTTCTAAGAAAGTATTCCTAAAAAAGGAGAAATCGTTCCTAAACATATTCTACTTCAAATTAATGCATATTCAATAATGCATTCCAAACAGCAATCCTAAAATAGTTACAACAATGTATTCCAAATAAATAATAAACGTTCCTAATATTATTTCAAATCATGCGCAACATTCAATTCCAAATACCATTTCTAAAATATATCATTTGCACACATAACAATTGTTCTAAATTTGTGCCAAGCGTATTCCATCCATCGTTCCTAGTTATTCCGAAATTTTTTTGGAACAATTCCGAAACCTATAAAATGTGTTCCAAGCAAACAAATCAAATTTTATATTGAACTACGCAATTAAAAACGATCGTACACAACTTATTCCATTGTAGGAATGGTCCACGCTCAACTGTTCCTAAATATTAGGAACGCCGCCTATAAGGACGGAAGGAAAAATGTTTTAAGTATTTTATGTACTTCAACTTTTTAGACTTTGTTTTTTGAATCATCTTTTTAATCCTCCATGTTCGATTGAAATAATTTTGTTTATTCAATTGATTTTTGTTTTCTATTTAAAAATTTAGCTTTACCTACATAATGCATTCATATTATTTCTTTTTAATTTCGTAATGTCTTTCAATCAATTTAGTCATGATTTCTCTAACTGATCACTAAATGAATATATATTTTTTCTAATAATAGTTCATCAGAATCTTTTTTTTTTCTTTTCAATTTCAATTAAAAAAATTAACTAAAATCTTGCATTTTCTCGCCCACTTTTCAAGTGTGGAATATAATCGTGAATATTCGACTTAAATTCATTAGATTGTATGTTTTATTTGTATTAAAGTTATTTCATTTTTCAAATTTTATGCATTAAGTTTTATATTTATTTATATAAAACTCTTATTGGGTATAGAAAAACTCTTATTTTTAATTTGTTTTAACAGAGAATCTACCATGAAGTGTTCATATATTTACTTACACGAGGACTCTCAACACAAGGCCAGATCTTTCTTTCTCGTCTGTTATGTAACACTTGCATTGATTCCAACCTTTTTACAGCTACGTTGCCCCTGAGTATGCCATGACTGGGCATCTCCTGGTGAAGAGTGATGTTTATAGTTATGGGTGGTGGTTCTTGAGTTGTTGACAGGTAGAAAGCCTGCAGACATGTCACAACCATCAGGCCAGGAGAACTTTGTTACATGGGTTAGTTATATCGCGACCTCAAATCTCAATCTTCACTTTTTCCGCCTTTTTCAGTGCTTCACATATATCATGGATACCTAATTTCATTAGCCATTAAGATGAAAGAGGCTAAATTCTTGATCTTTACACATTAATAGTGATAACTTGCTAATGAGATAGAAAAGAGACAACTCTGTTTCTCATCAAAGAGATTGGCAAGTTCGAGAAAGTAAGCAGTGGTGTTATACTTTTGCAGGCTAGGCCGATTCTAAGAGATAAGGATCGATTAGAGGAACTTGCTGATCCAAGACTCGAAGGGAAGTACCCAAAGGAAGATTTTTTCCGAGTTTGCACGATTGCAGCAGCTTGTGTTGCCCCAGAGCCAGCCAACGGCCTACAATGGGAGAAGTCGTTCAGTCTCTCAAAATGGTGCAACGAATTGCAGAATACCATGATTCTGCAGTAGCTTCAAACACTGCACCCAATCTTAGGCAGTCATCGACACCTTTGAGTCTGACGGTACATCGTCTATATTCTCTTCTGGTCCTTACTCTGGTTTAAGTGCCTTTGCGAATCACCACATTTCTAGGACAGCTGTATTTTCTGAAGATCTTCTGGAAGGACGATGATTATATCTTATCTAGAATTTGTTAACTTCACGATCAACGAAGCTTTCTAACCAACCCTGCAATAGTTCGAGTTGTGATCGTTTGGAGATGGTATGCACGACACGAATCTGTCGAGGGTTGAGAAAGAAGCTTCTGTGTTTCTTGCGGACAAGGCCCAGTTGTTGTGCTTCAGTCCATCCCATGTAGAGAATATTTAAGTTTTCCAGAGTGTTGGCCTCATTCTCTGCATGTTGAGATGAGACTTTGTACATATATTTCACTTATAATCTCTTTTCAATGGATTGGTTTTCCAGTTTTCCTCCTTATTCTTTTTCAATAGCATTCTTTCCTTTTTTTGGTTTTTAGTTCTTTCTTAGAGGGTTTTTTTGTTTTGAAATTTTAATTTCATAACGAACCAACTCCAAAATTTTGTTTTATTACTTTCTTAATGTTTCTTATAGGCAATATTCTATTTTTTTTGAATTTTCAAACATCTTATATTTATCGTACTTATCAAAGTCTTTTTTTAGTAATCACTCGATATTAATATGATGAAAGCAATCGTCCCACATTGATGTAAATGAGAAGATTGAGCTGTTTATATGCCCCAAGATCTCTTTTTTTCCTAAGATATTTTTTAAAGATAAATCGTGATACTCATATAAAATCATATCATGCATCAGTCGCATCATAATCATAAAACTTTCTTGCGATCCAACTGGCAATGAGAAAAGTCTTTCAAGTCTTGGTCCACCTGCTGAATTAATTTTGAATAGTAAGAGCTGATGCATGCTGAATCAATTGCGTCATAATCATAACACTTTCTTGCGATCCAACTGGAAGTGAGAGTTTTTATCTTGGTGTCGGCAGTCAAGTTGATGATGTCCGTAGGCAGCTCAACACCATGCATTGCTTCTTGAAGGATGCTAAGTAAAAGACAAGATACAGACTACTCCGAAACAAAACGCAATTGGGATAGCGATGTTGACATATTTGATGAGTGTATATGTATTTTCTTAAAAGATAAGGTGCGTAAATAAATTACAATGTAATTATCCCATAAATTAAAATAATAAAAAAATGTCATAGATATATAATATGCGTCGAATTAATATTTATGTAATGAAACTGTTTTAGGCCAAATATGCAAATCATCTTCCCTGCAGACAGTCCAATAATTAAGGGTAAACTACAATGATCTCCCATGAGATTTGACATAATTATAAATACCTTTTGTTGTTTGAAAAGTTATCAATACCCTTGATTGTATCGGTCGTCTAACAATTAACTCAATCCATTAGGTTTTTATCCATTTTTTATGATAAACTAGCCAAAATGTCCTTATGAATTAAAAGTTATAATTTTAATTATTTTTTTATAAACTAAGTGAATAATTTTTTTAAAAAAAATCATCCATCGCGTTCGATTTTTTTTTTATAAGTTTTTAATTTTTTTAAAAAAAATACAAAATACAGTAGGGGCGAAGTTGATAATTTCATACTTTCTTCCAAGGATTAAATAATTCATGAAAACATCAAGAGAGTATTTGTAATTTTTCAAACAACAGTGGTATTTATAATTATGTCAAATCTCATAATAAATCTTTGTAATTTACCCCAATAATTAATTATCAAAAAGGAAAAAAAGGCAGTTAGACACTCAGAATAATATCTCCATTCTCATTCACAACCTAAGAGTACTGACAACTCATCTAAACCCACTCCTTATCTTGAAGGAGTTGAATGCTTTTTTTGAGTTTGAGGTCGTACAGTTGTTGTTCAGCATCCACTGTTATTTCTTTTCAAGTTTCTAAGTACCTTTGCAATCGTCGATCGGGCGCTAGATCCGGCAATTTTGTCTGGGAAAATCGTCAAAATGGCCGAAGCTGTTGCATCCGTGGCTCTCGAAACCCTTCGTGACCTGTTGATCGAGGGAGTGAAAGTTTTGTCCGGGGTCGGCGACCAAGTTGACGATGTCCGTAGGCAGCTCAACACCATGCACAGTCTCTTGAAGGATGCTAGTAAAAGACAAGATACCGACAACTCTGAGACGATCCGCAATTGGGTAAGCCAGCTTCGAGATCTGGCCACTCAGGCTGAGATTATACTGGAAAGGTATGCGGTTGAAGTCTTGTCAAGAAGAAAAGCAAAAAAATTAAAACAAAAACTCAAACGATTTACTTGCATATTAAGTGAGGGTTTAAGTACGTACGAAATTGGAAAAGAGACTGAAAAGATTAGGTCCCGTATGACTGATCTCACTAAACAGTTGGAGTCTATAAGTAGTAAATGGGATAGCTCATCAAGTTCGGCAGATGATACCGATTGGTTAAGGAAAACGTTCGGCCATGGGGTTGAACAATACTTTGTTGGGATGAAGAAAGAAAGACAGCTGCTGGAATCACTTCTCACAAATGATGATCATAGCTCAAATCAAGTGATTTCTATATGTGGATGGGAGGTTTGGGAAAGACTTCTCTGGCTAGGAAGGTTTACCAAGGGGAGGCTGTGCAGAGATGCTTCGAAGCACGTGCTTGGATCTGTATTAGCCAACAATTCCAACCGACAACTATTTTTAAAGGGCTACTGAAGCAACTTCTCCCACATGAAAAAGAGGAGCAACACGATGATGATGAGTTGGTCCGCACGTTGTATGACGCACAAAAAGAGAAGAAATGTCTAGTGATTTTGGATGATATTTGGAAAGCTGAGGATTGGAATAAATTGCGCCATGCCTTTCCCATTGGAGTCGGGCAGCAGAATTTTGCTCACTACCAGAAATCAAAACATTGCTTCCACAGGATACGTTCACAGATTGAAGTGTTTGAGTGAAGATGAAGGATGGGAACTACTTCAAAAGATAGCGCTCCCAAACAACTATTCACAAGGTTAGTTTGTAAAATTTAATGTTTTGTTTGATTGTTTTGAATCTTCTTTCTAATTAGCTATAAATTGATTAAGTAACAATACTAAAAATGATTACTAATCGTATAGAAAATTCTTGCCCAAACTAGATTTGGTCAAACCAAACTAATCACAGGCACGTGTATTATACTTGCGATGTGATTGGTCACTTTTCCTGAACTCTACCAATCACATGACAAGTGTATTGCACTTGTCATTTAATTAGTTCAGATTCGATCGAACCAGATTCTGGCAAGAATTTTTTTGATCGTATATAATAAGTGAAGAATACTTCCGGCTTTCAGTACAGCTAACTTATAGTTTGCTCTATAGTAATTCCTTGCTAATTGTAGTTGTCTTCGATGATTGAGTTTCTTAATTTTTTTCTAGTCCACATTTGTTTTTTTAAAGAATAAATCGTATAATTGATTCCTTAAATTTGTATTTAAAATTATTTTAGTCTCTTAAGTTTATTTCTTGACTATAAAGTGTTTTTGAACTTTACTTTATGACGCAAATTGGACTTTTTGACCATTTTTTGGTGAAAATATTGGAGGATTTTTACTTTTAATTTTGAGGGTAAATGATAGATTTAAGTTTATTTTCTCACTTTAACTCCTTAAATTTGTAACATTGTCAATAATCATTTTTTTAGGTGGAAAAAGAAAAGTTTATATTTCTTATATATATTGTAAAACGTTGAATATTATGTAATTATCTCATGTTAATAATGAAACTTTGAATTTTATGAACATAATAAAAATATTAATTACTCAACTTAAAATAAATAGTACTTTTTTTTTCAGTAGTTATTGGAAAAAAACTAAAGTTACGACTAAATCTTTTTGTAAAACTTTTATAATTTGAGAATATAACAAAAGAATCTATATCAGTAAATTTTAATTTTTAATTTTAAATAAGTCTAAGAAAATTAAATTTTAACAATATTTATTAAATGTTAGATAAAAAGTTTTTGGGTTTTAAATAAAAAATTTGTGGAATGTACTTTTGGGGTTGATTCTTCGGTGGGTTTTTTTTTTTTTTTTGTATATATGTAATTCATTTTAAGAGGTTTTCATGGAATTTTTGTAAAATTTTGTTTGAAATTAAAAAATATAGAACACGTGGTTATAAAATATTTATGTTTTTTACATTTATAAATATTGTAAGGTTTAATTTTCTTAAACTTATCTTTTTAACTTTAATGTTAGAAAATTAAATACTTATTTTTTAAATTATATAAGTATTACAAAATTTAGTCACGACTTTTGATTTTTTTGTAACTTCTAAAAAAAAAAGAGAGAGATGTACTATTTATTTCAAGTTAAACAATATGTTATATTATGTTCACAAGAGTTCAAAGTTAAAAAAAGGACTAAAATAAAAAAATAAACTTAAATGAATTATTTTAACCTCTAAAAAATCAAAATTCAACCACATTTTTGCAAAAAAAAAATAAATAAATAATAATCAGAGGACCAAATTGAAATAAAAATAAAAGTTTAGGGAAGTCAAATTAAGAAAAACGTAAAGGACTAAAGTGATTTTAACTTATAATTCAAGGGATTAACGATACTATTTTTCCTTTTATTAAAACAAAAATAAAGATCTGTGTAGTTAGATCACAATGATTAGAGGGTCATTCTAAACCAAATTTACAATCAAATCTTGAGTTCTTCATTAACATTTGGACAGTATGCTCTTATATATAAGCAAAACAAAGTGCAATTCTCCTATTTTTGTTTTGTTTTAATTACTATATAATTTCATTAGGAAATGGATACAACATTTTAAATTGACAAATAAGTAGCGACCGTTTATTGTGCATGCAGAGCTACCTATTATTGAAATAAAGCAGTTGGAAGAATATGGCAGGGAAATAGTACAAAAATGTGGGAGTTTACCACTACCTATTTCAGTTATTGGAGGAGTTCTTCGCAAGAAAATAAACTAATTGAGTGGGAAAAGGTATGTAGAAATATTGATTCGTATCTTCAACATGGAAAGGTATGGAAAGACAAAAGAGTAGAGCAAATACTGGTTCTGAGTTACAATTTGCTTCCTTACAATTTGAAGTCATGTTTTCTGTATTTGGGATGTTTTCGGGAGGATGAATATATAGAAGCAGAAAATCTATATTTGCTTTGGATGGCTGAAGGAATGATTTCGTTGGAAGATAGAGGAAGAGGAGAAAGTTTGCGCGATGTTGCAGAACGCTATTTGTTTGAACTAGCAAATAAGTGTATGGTTCAAGTTGAAATGGATGAATTCGATATATAAGTTTAAATCGTGCCGACTTCACGATCTGATGCGGGATTTGTGTTTGTTGAAAGGAAAAGAAGAAGGATTTGTAGAGGTTGTAGATAGTCAGATGGGAAGAGCAGATGAGTCTTCAATTTGCAAGACAAGTAGGTTGTTATCCATTTGGACCAATTGGACAATGATCATATTCACAATATTGGGAAAAATAAAAACCTAAGATCTCTTATTATTCCTTCGAAAATGGTGGCATTACAGAGATTGGAACCACATGAAATGTCTTAATTTTGGTATGTTCAAATTTATAAAAATTTTAGTAATAGAAGGCTATCATTTAATGGGCAATTGCCAAAGGGTGTCGGAAAATTGATCCTGCTGAAGCTCTTGAGTATCAAAAACAGTCTAGTGGAAGAGTTGCCGTATCTGTGTGCAAGCTACCTTATCTTCAGTCGTTGAATCTGCAAGTAGGCGAACATATCAAATTACCTAACTTCATACATAAAATGAGGACTTTGAGGCATCTATATTTGCCTCGTCGCAGCTCCATCATAGGAGGTGAAAATTTGAAACTGGATGGATTGAATGAGTTGGAAACATTAATTGATTTCGACAGCTCAAAGATGACATAACCAATCTTCTTAAAATGCAGAAGCTTCGAGTATTGGACGGGAGAATTTCGGATGAAGGAAGTCTATCAATAATTATTGATTACATCTTAAATCATCAGTACCAATTTCACAACATAGAACTTCGTATTCAAGGAAAGTGCAATGTGAATCAGGAAAACGATGGCTCAACTCTTAGGAGGTTGTTGATGTGTCGCTCACTAAGGGTCTTGGATATTCAATGTACAGTGAGCAAATTACCCGCCTATGAAGTTCAGTTGTATCAAAATGTGATAAAATTGAACCTTTGCGGTACAGGGATTGAGGAAGACCCGATGGAAATACTAGAGAAGCTTCCCGTGTTAAGAAATCTCTGGTTGCGGAGAGATGCATATGTGGGCAAAGAGATGGTTTGTCGGGCAACTGGATTTCCTCAACTTAGACGACTTGGTTTGGTAGAGTTGCCGAATTTAGTGGAGTGGAGAGTGGAGAAAGGAGCAATGCCCAATCTTTTTGATCTACGTATTATGAACTGTAGCAAATTAGAGAAGATTCCAGATGGATTAAAATTCATCACTACTCTCAGTCAGCTGTACATATTTGGAATGGCAGAAGAGTTGAAGAAGAGGGTAGGAGTGGTGGATGGTGAAGAAGGAGAAGATTATCACAAGATCAAACACATACCTTCCATTCACATTTATGAATGGTGAGACAGGAGTAGCTGCATTCCTCATCTTCCACCTTTAATATTGTGATTGTGGATCTTCACGTGCTTTGGCTTCCCTTGTAGATTCATTTTTGTGGTCAATTTTGTAGATTCTTAATTATGATTTTATTTATTTTTTAAAGTTTTTTTAAAAAAATTATGGAATAAGCCGATAAATTTTTTTTTTTAAATTTTCAAGAATTTTCATTTCAATTTCTTTACAATTATTTAATCTTTTTTTTTGGAAAAAGATAAAATTACATCAATGGGCAAAGTTCAAGCTTTCGTCCCAGGATTATATAATTTCATCATAAGGATAATTTCATTTTTCATTCTCAAAATATACCCATTTTTCAGTTTTAGTACCCAAAATTTTTAATTTTAATCTGATTGAGTACCATCGGTTAGGTTGACAATTAAAATAAACGATCAACCCAATTTTTTAGGAACAATTAGGTAAGATATTTTATATATAAGGGCATGTTTGACTGCATTTTATTCAACACACAAAAAATTTATTTTAATTTTAATTTTATAATTGATGACAATAATGTAAAAAATATATATTTTAACCCAATTTCTATTTTTAAAAAATTCTAATTCAAATCGTTATGAAAATTTCAATTCAAATATTTCCTCCCAACTAAAATCATGGAAATAAAATACATGCTAAATGCAGATTAATGTAAAGATAATCGCTTATAAATAATTTAAGAAAACTAACAGTCTTATGTTCAATCGCCACTAACATTGTACAAAAAAAAACAAAAAAACCTGAATAAGTCATTCAAAGAGTGTCAATGTACTTTTGAGTCAAATAAAATTGCATATGTATATTTTTGAGATATATACCATTGTTTGTGCTCGAATTAAAAAATACATTTCAATTATTATTTTTGACTGAGAGAATTTTGTTTATAAATTTTTTACAACTTTCTATTTCACTGGTCACAAAAAAGCCAAAAAAAAAAATAAATTTGTTAAAATAATTAAAAAATATATATAAAAAATTATAGCATAAACCTCGAAAATAGAGTATGACAATATTTGCATCGAGGCTAAATAAAAGAAAAAAGAAAAAAAATGTGTTTTTTTCTAGTAAAATTGGTATTTTTTTATATAGAAATTGAATTAAATGTGTATTTTTTTTAAAATTATTATCCTCAACTATGAAATTTGAAATCGAAAGAATTAAAATAGAATTTTTTTTTTTTTGTGTGTGTGTTGAATAAACTAGAAGCCAAACATACCATTACATAGACAAATTCCCACCTAATTTTTCCTCAAAAATTGGGTTGACCGTTAGTTTTAACGGTCAACTTAATGGAGGGTACTCAAGTAAAATAAAACTAAAAACTTTGGGTACTGATGACTTGAAAAGTTGGGGTACTAAAACTAAAAAAGAGGTATAATTTAGGTATGAAAAGTGAAATAATCCCTTAAAAAGTAATAATTTAGGAACGGTCTTAAGAAGTGTTAAAAAGCAGTTAAAATCTTAAAAAAAGAAATCATTCCAAATAGAATTACTAAAACAGTTCTAAAAAGTATTCCTAAAAAACAAGAACCCGTTCCTAGACATATTCTAATTCAAATTAATGCATATTCAGTAATGTGTTCCAAACAATCCTAAAATAGTTATAATAATGTATTCCAAATAAATAATAAATCGTTCCTAATATTATTCCAAATCATTCGCAACAGTCAGTTTCAAAGACCATTTCTAAATATATGATCTGCAACTGTTCTAAATTTATGCCAAGCGTATTTCCCTGTCGTTCCTAAGTTATTCCGAAACTTTTTTGTGGAACCATTCGAAAACCTATAAAATGTGTTCCAAGCAAACAAATCAAGTTTTATATTGAAATACGCAATTAAAAACGATTGTACACAATGTGGTAAAAACTCGTTCCATTGTAGGAACGGTCCACGCTCAACTGTTCCTAATGCCGGCTATAAGGACGGAAGAGAAAATGTTCTAAATACCGATTTAAATTAATTCCACTAATAACCGGTCGTTTCAAATGTCGTAAAAATTGTTCCTAAATTCGGTATAAATCCCATAATTTTTTAAGCTTCATATATTGTAACGGTCAAAATTTTAACATTAATATATTGTAAGCTTTGTAGATTTTAATTTATTGCAATACAAAAGGGTAATCATACTTAATAAATATATAAATTTTCAATTTCATTCTTTTTATAACTGCTTTTAGAAATATATAAAAAGGCTTATTTTTAATTTTTTTAACAGAGAATCTACCATGAAGTGCTCATATTTTACTTCTTAATTTTTTTTTAATTTTATAGTTTATTTATTTGCTCTTATCATTAATTTTTTTTATGTACTTAAACTTTTTAGACTTTTTATTTTTTAATCATCTTTTTAATCCTTCATGTCCGATTGAAATACTTTTGTTTATTTAATTGATTTTTTATTTTTTGATTTAAAAATTTAGCTTTACCTACATAATTCATTCATATATTATTTTTTTTAATTTCATAATGTATTTCAATCAATTTAGTCATGATTTCTCTAACTGATCACTAAATGAATATATATTTTTTCTAATAATAGTTCATCATCTTTTTTTTTTTTTTTTCTTTTCGATATCAATTAAAAAAAATTAACTAAAATCTTGCATTTTTGCGCCCACTTTTCAAGTGTGGAAATATAATCGTGAATATTCGACTTAAATTCATTAGATTGTATGTTTTTATTTGTATTAAAGTTATTTCATTTTTCAAGTTTTATCATTAAATTTTATATTTATTTATATAAAACTCTTATTTAGTATAGAAAATATATATTCGTGATATTTTGCCCCACCAAATTTTCTTCATCTATTTTAGTATTTAGTGTTGATTAGAGAGAAGTGTGATTGCGGAACTAAAAGAATTAAAATATAATATTAAATTTTAAGACCCAAAACTCATGCAACAAGGAGGCCTAAGGATGGAAGTCCGACCGCGACACACATTGATGGTCCTCGGACCACTACAACTCACTTGCAGCCCCAGTGAGAAAACTTTTGTTGAAATCAGATTTGATCGAATTAATTCAATCATATAACAAGTATATTATATTTACTATGTGATTGATTAGTTTTTTTTAATCGTATATTAATGACACGATAAGGGTATTGCACTTGTCATATGATCGATTTAAATTCAACCGAACTGGTCTGAACTAGAATTTTCCGTAGTTTGACCCGTAAGCACGAATAATCTTGAGACATTTTCCACACTTTTCAACACTCCTTGCAGGAATTATTTGCATCTTTTGAGTTTTATTTTGAAACTTCAGTAAGCATTCATTCATATTAATCTTTCATTCTTAGGTATCCTTTATTTTCTTCTCATAATTGTCGCTGTCTACTTCTTTTTTTCTAATTTAAAAAGTTTGGGGTGGGAAATTCAACCAGATGAGGATTATCAATTAGAAAATAATTCAATTACTTTATAGTATGTATGATAACTAATGGGCACAAATTTGTGTATTATGAAATTGAGGCAAGAGTTAGACTCCTTTTTTGTTTAAAACAATTATTATTCCGCTCTGGTATTAATGGAAATAACAATTTGTCTCTCAAGATACAATGACTTAAAATCACAAAGTATTAACACTACAAACTTTGAAAACAATGAACCAAAAAATATTTTGAACTCTCTTACTAAATTATATTTGCAAAATGCTTTTAGTACTTAAGAATGCTATCGAATAAATTGAATGAATGAAATGAAATGGGCGAACCTATTTGTAGAAATTGGAAAGGTATCTTGAATGGTCATATTCGATCAGAAAAGATGCTTTTGAAATGTTATAACCTTTCGTCTGAATATACATATCATTCTACCTAAAAGGCACACTACTTTACTCAAATGGACTCATCGTTTCATTCAAAAAATTTACCCAACGAACGTATTATTTCAATAGAAGGGCACAATCATTTGATTAAATTAAATATGATTGGACAATAATTGGACGCCATAATCATTACACTACTTCAAGTTTTGGTCCACTTTCTTAATTAATTTTTAATAAAAAGAGCAGATTCATCTGGCCCTTCACATTTATCATTTACGATCTATTGTATTTGTGTAATTATAAAAATCATTTCTAATAATAAAAAAATAGTATAGTTTATATTTTTATCAGATGTATGTGTAATTTTTCGAATAATATGTATTATTTGTATAAACGATATTGACGTATTTAATGAATGTATGTATATTTTTTTTAAAAATAAGAATAATTGTGTAAATAAATTATAAATCAGGAATTTTAAATATAATTACCCCACAGACAGTCCAATAATTAATTAACAAAAAGAAGGAAAAAAAAAAGGCAGTCAGACAATCAGAATCATATCTCCATTCTCATTCACAACCGAACAGTACTGACAACTCATCTAAACCCACTCCTTATCTTGAAGTACCTTTGCAATCGTCGATATGCCGCTAGATCCGGCAATTTTGTCTGGGAAAATCGCCCAAATGGCCGAAGCTGTTGCATCGGTGGCTCTCGAAACCCTTCGTGACCTGTTGATTGAGGAAGTGAAAGTTTTATCCGGGGTCGGCGATCAAGTTGACGATGTCCGTAGGCAGCTCAACACGATGCACTGTTTCTTGAAGGATGCTAGTAAAAGACAAGATACCGACAACTCTGACACGATCCGCAATTGGGTTAGCGAGCTTCGAGATTTGGCCACTCAGGCTGAGATTATATTGGAAAGGTACGCTGTTGAAGTTATGTCCAGAAGAAAAGCAAGAAACTTTAAAGGAATACTCAAAAGATTTACTTGCATATTAAGTGAATGTTTGAGTATGCACCAAATTGGAAAAGAGACCGAAATCATTCAGTCCCGTATGACTGATCTCACTAAACATTTGGAGTCTATAAGTAGTAAATGGGAGAGCTCATCAAGTTCTGCGGATGATAACGATTGGTCAAGAAAAACATTCGGCCATGGGGTTGAACAATACTTTGTTGGGATGAAGGAAGAAACGCAGCTGCTGGAATCACTTCTCACAAATGATGATCATAGCTCAAATAAAGTGATTTCTATATGTGGGATGGGAGGTTTGGGAAAGACGTCTCTGGCTAGGAAGGTTTATCAAGGGGACGCCGTGCAGAGATGGTTCGAAGCACGTGCTTGGATATGTATTAGCCAGCAATTCCAACGGAGAACTGTTCTTCAAAGACTACTTATGCAACTTCTCCCACATGAAAACGTGGAGCAACACGATGATGAGTTGGTCCGCAAGTTGTATGCTGCACAAAGAAAGAAAAATGTCTAGTGATTTTGGATGATATTTGGAAAGTTGAGAATTGGGATAGCCTAAGCCACGCCTTTCCCATTGGAGAGTACTCGGGTAGTAAAATTTTGCTCACTACCAGAAATCAAAACATTGCTTCCGCAGGATACGTTCACAAATTGAAGTGTTTGAGTGAAGACGAAGGATGGGAGCTACTTCAAAAGATAGCACTCCAAACAACTATTCACAAGGTTAGTTTGTAAAATTTAATATTTTGTTTGATTATTTTGAATCTTCTTTCTCTAATTAGCTAAACAAAATTTTAAATTAACGAATAACTAGCGCTCGTTTATTGTGCATGCAGAGGTACCTATAATTGAAATAAAGCAGTTGGAAGAATTTGGCAGGGAAATAGTAAAAAAATGTGGGTGTCTACCACTACCTATTTCAGTTATTGGGGGAATTCTTCGCCAAGAAATAAACCAATTGAGTGGGAAAAGGTATGTAGAAATATTGATTCGTACCTTCAACATGGGAAAGGTATGGAGAAAGACAAAAGAGTAGAGCAAATACTGGATCTGAGTTACAATTTGCTTCCTTTCAATTTGAAGTCATGTTTTCTGTATTTGGGATGTTTTCGAGAGGATGAAGATATAGAAACACAAAATCTATATTTACTATGGATGGCTGAAGGAATGATTTCTTTGGAAGATAGAGGAAGAGGAGAAAGTTTGCGTGATGTTGCAGAACGCTATTTGTTTGAGCTAGCAAATAAGTGTATGGTTCAAGTGGAAATGGATGAATGTTCGATATATAATAGGTTTGAATCATGCCGACTTCATGATCTGATGCGGGATTTGTGTTTGCTGAAAGGAAAAGAAGAAGGATTTGTAGAGGTCGTAGATAGACAGATGGGAAGAGCAGATGAGTCTTCAATTTGCAAGACAGTAGGTTGGCTATCCATTTGGACGAATTGGACGATGATCATATTCACAATATTGGGAAAAATAAAAACCTAAGATCTCTTCTATTCCTTCAGAAACGGTGGCAATACAGAGATTGGAACACATGGAAGGTCTTAATTTTGGTATGTTCAATTTATGAAAATTTTAGTATTAGAAGGCTATGGATTTAAGAATGGGCAGTTGCCAAAGGGTGTCGGAAAATTGATCTTGCTGAAGCTCCTGAGTATCAAAGACAGTCTAGTGGAAGAGTTGCCGGTATCTGTGTGTAAGCTACCTTCAGTCGTTGAATCTGCAAGTAGGCGAACATATCAAATTACCTAACTTCATACATAAAATGAGGAGTTTGAGGCATCTATATTTGCCTCGTAGCAGCTTCACCATAGGAGGTGGAAATTTGAAACTGGATGGGTTGAATGAGTTGGAAACATTAATTGAGTTCGACAGTTCACAAGGTGATATAACCAATCTTCTTCATATGCAGAAGCTTCGAGTATTGGACGGGAGAATTTGGGGAGAAAGTCTGTCAATGATTGTCGATCGCATCTTAAATCATCAAGACCAATTTCGCGACATAAACTTCTTATTCAAGAAACGTGCAACGTGAATCAGGAAAAAGATGGCTCAACTCTTCTTAGGAGGTTGGTGATGTGTCGCTCACTAAGCGTCTTGGATCTTCAATGTCCAGTGAGTAAATTACCCGCCTATGAAGTTCAACTGTATCAAAATGTGATAGAATTGAACCTTTGGGATTCAAGGATTGATGAAGACCCGATGGAAATACTAGAGAAGCTTCCCGTGTTAAGAGAACTTTGCTTGTCTTCCAATGCGTACATGGGCAGAGAGATGGTCTGCCGGGCAACTGGATTTCCTCAACTCAGAAAGCTTATTCTCGAAGAGTTGCCTAACTTAGTTGAGTGGAAAGTTGAGAAAAGAGCAATGCCCAATCTCTCTACTCTAGAGATTCGTCGCTGCAATAAATTGGAGATGATTCCGGACGGATTGAAATTTGTCACAACTCTCAAAGAACTGCGAATTGCATCCATGCCAGAAGAATTCGAGGAAAGGGCACGAGTGGTGGATGGTGAAGAAGGGGAGGATTATCGTAAGATCAAACACATACCATCCATTTACATTTATTAAGAATGTTATTGTGGGGATGCTGCATTCTGAACCAATCTTGCTCCATCCATTAATCTTATTTCTTTCTTCATTGTGTTTTGATTATGTCTTCTTACACAGATATGTTCAGTTTTTCTTCTTTATTTCTAGTGTAAATCAAAATTATGTTATTAATATCAGTTGTTTATAACCACAATTGATCTATATAGTGTGTGCCCCGTGTTATGCACACGCTAGAAGACATATAACATCTAATCACAGCAAATTGTTACAATTAAAAATAGGGTAAAATACACTTTGTCTTCCTAAACTATTCGTCAAGTAACATTTATCCCCTAAACTAACAAATGTAACACTTATCTTCTTGGTTGGACAAAATGTCCCTCATGTCTTGAATAATATATTATTTTTAATGTATTTTAGTATTTTGCACATTAATTCATCACTAAATTATTTTCTAATTATTTTTTTTTAATAAGTGAAGAATTTAAATTAAAAGTGGAGTATAAATTAATATATATATATATATATATATAGTAGATACACAATAAATATATATAATGAACAACTCATATATACTTCTTAAAAGAAATTGATAAATATATATGCTTAACCAAAAGTTAAATATTTCTAAAAAAATATGAAAGAATATATTTATCATATGTTTTTTTTTTTTTAAATGTTAAGAAACCAATATGTAATTCTTCATTTTTATCTAAAAGAAAAAAAAAATAGTTAATAACTTAATTTTATTACCGAATTAATAAAATCTTTTTCATAAATTTTTTTCGTGTATTAACTTTGAGTCTGTAAAAAAAATAAAATTTGAACTATTTAACTCATTAATTATATTTTACTTTATTATAAATAAAAAATATTTTCTCAATTATTTTTTTTAACTAAACTGAAAATGCAAATTTGTAAAAAATGAATAAAAGTTCTTTGAATTAAATATATATATATATATATATATATATATATATATATAATATAATATAAGGTCAATCTTGCCTAAAATTTAATTGTAGAGGGTAAGTGTTACATTTGTTAGTTTAGAGGGTAATTGTTATATGATGAGTAGTTCAAGGAGCAAAGTGTATTTAAAAACAAAAAGTTCCAGTTGCATTCTCGTCCAAAAAAGAGTTACCAGACAATTTTCGTATATAAGGTTGTAAAGAAATGACAAATTTTAATATAAAAGAACAAACTATGAGCTTTAATAAAATAAAACTATTACTAAAATATATGTGCGTAGATATTGCGTGCCATCGTATCCAGTTATTAATAAGCTCGAGGCAAAACAAGATTATAATTATTAACTCGGTAAATACTACATTTGGAACCTTAAGTTTTTGTTTAGAACCATTTTAATCCTACATGTTCATTTCTTGACTTAATATCCCTAAACTTTTAATTTTGTAGTTCTATACCTTTGATCATCTTTCGATGAAATTGTTGCTGGATTTTGACTTTTTGGTGAACAGAACGATCAATTTAAGTTTGATTTTATCATTTTAATTTCTTAAATTTGTAAGATTGCCAAATGAATCATTTTTTAGAAAGAAAATGTTTTTTTTTAACTTTTATATATATGGTGAATATGATGTTATTTTGTGCGACTAATGAAAACTCTGGACTCTTATGGACATAAAAATAACATATTGCTTAATTTAAAATAAAATAGTCTCTTTGTTTGATTTCCAAAAGTGACAAAAATAAATCAAAATTATATAAATTTTATAAATAAAAAAATTATCTAATATAAAAATACAACGAAAAGAATTTAAGTCAATTTTTTAATATTATGAGTTAAAGATAAGTCTACAAAAATTAAATCTTTACCATGTTTATTTAATATTAACAGGTCCAATTTTGAAGAAAAACTTGGTGGAATTTACATTTTAAATCTAGATCATTTGGTGGATTTCAAATATTTATAAAATTCATATTAAAAGGTTTTCTAAATATATTAAATCCACTGCTAAATCTAATTAAAAAGTATATTCTACCAACTTTTTGTTTCGAAGGTCAAACGTTTAATAAATGCTAATATATGTGGTACACTTCAATGTGTACTGACAATTAATTTTAAATTTATAACTTAATTATTATTTTTTAAAATCTATAAATTAGATAAATAAAAATATGAGAAATTGTTGGAATAAAATGGTGCTCTTACTTCATAATAAAGTATAGATTGTTAAAAATTAACTTTTTTAGACTTACATTTAATTGTTGAAATAAAAAATTACTGACTTAGATCTTTTATATATATTTTAAAAAATTTATAAAATTTATTCATAATATCAGGGTTTTTTAACTATTGCTAAAAAGAAAAAGAAAAGAAAAAAAATAGACTATTTATTTTAAATTAAATAATATATTATTATTATGTTCACAAGAATGAAAATTTTTTATTATTCATGTATATAAGATAATTATAATATATCAACATAAAAAATATAGAAACGTTGTTTTAATTTCCCTTTGAAAAAATGAGTAGTTTGACAATGTTACAAATTTAAGGGACTAAAGTGGTAAAATCAAACTTAAATGGATTATTTTACCCTTTTAAAAAGTCAAAATCCAACCACGTATTCAACGATAAATGGCCTGAGGGACCAGATTGATACAAACTAAAATTTAAGGATACTAAAGTCAAGAAATAAACTTAAAAGACTAAAGTGATTTTAAACGAAAAGTTAAGGAACCAAACGTAGCATTTACCTAGTTTGTAATTAGTCCTAAATGCATTTCATCAGGATTATGTTCTATTAATAAATCAATTATTATTTTCGATAAAAAAAATTATGCAATTGAAGGAAAATACGAATATAGTCATGATTATACAAGTATTTTTCTTTAATTTTCTTCTAAACTATATAAATATGAGATTAATTCTAAATAAATTATATGGTTTTATTTGGCTTCTAATGTGTGCCCACTTAATAAAATCGAACCAATATTTAGTAAATAAAAGATTCTGTATGACACCAAATTAATCAATTCGATTTTGGTGGTTACCCATTTTTTTTTGGGTACTTTAGTTTGGGATTTCAATAAAAAGAATTTGTTTGAAAACAAAATAGATATATAAGTACTTTAAATAATAATTATATTATTCATTTACATATGTTACTTTATAAAAGTAAAATAACAAATACATATAAAAATGGGTAAATTATAGTTTGTTATTCGAACTATACTTGTTTTCGCACTTTACCATTGCTTTTTTTTTTGTCAACTTACTATCTCAATTCGAAAAATTTGCATTTGGTCATATATGACGTTTTTTTTGTTGATTTATCTTCCGAAAAAACATCTCATTCATTCTGTGCATATTTTATATATGTAAAATATCACATTACATAACCCTTAAGTATAATATGTGCACTACTCGTATTTTTTTTTGTACAGAACACTTGGTTAAAAACAATTATTAATTATAAAATGCAAAAAAAAAATTAAAGTTAAGATTGTAAGTTGACATAAAAAAAAAAATTAGATACCAAATGTAAAAAAAATCATAATTCGAATAACAAAATGTAATTAATCCTATAAAAATATGCATATAAAATACAATAATTTTAAAAAATTAATTTTTTTCTTACCACAAATAGTAGAAGAAATTGTCGGGACCCCATCCCTTCTTAATTAAAAAAATAAAGAAAAAAAAAACAAGGTAAACATTTACATTATCTCAAAGATATTACACTCCAATAAAGAAAGAGATAATTACACTCCCTTCTACGAGATTTGGTAATTACTCGTAAATCTTTATAGTTTGAAAATTACATCTAACACCTTGAAGTTTATTTTCATCTAATAAATAAGTCACTCCGTTAATCAAAATTCACCAAATTAACTGATATTAACAACAAAATAAAAAAAAATCTATATTAACCCTTAATTGACTTATTATTGATTTATTGCAAATCAAATAAATCTTTTTATGATCAATTTATTTAACATGCAATAAGTCAGTAATAAGTCAATCAAGGGTTAATATAGATTTTTTTCTAAATTTTTTTGTTAATATCAGTCAATTCGGTGAATTTTGATTAATTGAGGGACTTATTTATTAGATGTAGGCAAACCTCGGGGGTGTTAGTGTAATTTTTAAATCACAAAAGGTTTATGTGTAATTAAATCAAATCTTAAGGGAGAGGAGCGTGATTATCTCATAAAGAAAAGGAAAATGTAAAAAAAAAAAAAAAAAAAAGTAGGCCCAAGATCATTTACAGCCTCAACCATGCTTTGCTGATCCGGCCCAATTGAAAGGTCCATTCTGAGTGAGACTTTAAAAAAGTAATTATTAAAATCTAACAATATTATATTTGATAGCCTACTTACATACATAATTCCCTAAACATTTATAAATAAAACTTGATGCTAGTTTAGATTTTAAAAAAAATGTAGTACTCTTGAGGTTTGATTTTATCTAACAAATAGATTTTCATTAGTCAAAATTCACAGAATTTATTGATATTAATAACCAAAAAATCGAATGTAGGTCAAAAATAAAATTTTTTCCAGCTAAACTACATTTATAATGATAAAAATATACCTCCTCACATGCATTAATATCTGAAGATGTATAAGAGTAATTCGATCATAAAAAATTTTATTGACTTGCGATAAATTAGTAATAATTCAATCAAAGGTAAATATATATATATATATATATATATATATTTGTTAATATCAGCAAATTTGATAAATTTTTATCAATAAGTGGTCTTATTTATCTGACGAAAGCAAACTTCATGAATAATAGATGCAATTTTTCAAACAAATGGAGATGTATGTATAATTATATCAAATTTCAAGGAAGATGGGTGTAATTCTTCCTAACATAAATGTGCATGTCATGAAGGTAATTTTATCCAAACAGATAATTGGGGGCAAGTTTTATCGATTTCATTAGTTTAGGGACGTAAATGCAATTTAATGTATTGCTCAAAGGGGAAAATGTATATTTAGCCCTAATTTATGATTGTACAAATGTTGAAATGTAATAATTAAGGTAAATATGTGAAAAGAGTAAAATGTCCAAAACAGCAATCTTACTGGAGCAGAGCAGACGCGTTGCGGCATATACCCTTAAGGGTCCCTTGTACGACGACTTCCATTTCCCGACAGTCTCAAGTCTATTTCCATTTTGTGTTTACTATACGTAAATTAAATAAATCTAGTTTCACTGTTGCTTGGATCAACCCAGAAAGATCTCTGTTTTTCGGACCCGAAAAGAGCAGTAAAAGAAAATCTTGGAAATTTAGACTGTAATTTCTGCTTTAGATCTCTTTCTTCTCTCTTTCAGACCCGAAAAGAGAGAAAAAAACAAGACTGTAATCCTTGTTTAGATCTCCTTTCTGGGCTCTTTGAGAAGTGAAATCTACAATTTTGCTGGTTGATTTACAGTGAGAGCAAGAGAAGATGAATATATTCAGGTTTGCAGGGGACATGACCCATTTGGCGAGTGTTCTTGTTTTGCTCCTCAAGATTCACACTATCAAATCTTGTGCTGGTAATGCATTTTCCATATCCCTTTATCAGTTTGCAGTGGGTGTTTATCTCTGGTTTGGTTCTTGAACAGTGATAATGATGCTTTCTGTTTTTACATTTGTTTGGTGGTGGAGGTTATAGGTTTGATTATTAATTTAGATTCCGAATTGTGCTTACCCTTTTGAGAGATGATTTCATGGTTTATTGCATATATGTGCTGGTAAATTGGGAGGCTGAAATTGGATATATGAAAGTTTTTGTGGCTTGCTCTGAATGTAGCTTTTATGCTTAGTTATAACCACACTTGAGTTGAGTTTGATGTAGTAAGTTATTTCTGCTGCTAGAGGTAGCTTAAAGTTTGAGGCAGCTTCTTGCAGATGGTCTGTACTACTTGCTAGACATGATTTAAGAACAATAGGAGGTTTATATTGGAGTTATGTTCGTATGATGCTTGCTTAGTCGTTCAGCATGCAAGAAGCTGATAAATTATTTTGTTGGAGTGGAGTGGAATTGTTCGTAGATTAAGTGTACTGAGAGCAGAACTACTAGAAGAATGAAACTGATGTAGATATTCTGCTTCCGAAGTAGATCTCTTATGAAAAAGTTAATATTGAGAGTTGCCTGCGTTGTTTAAACTTGCAGACACGCTGGACTGGTTTTTAATTTGCTTGAAGAGCTGCAAAAGTTATTAAATTTTTATAATCTATAGCTGAAAAGCGAATCTTGGATTCATTTTCTTGAACTCATATAGTTAGCACAAAAAGATTAATGGATTCACAGTCCTCCTTGAACATTATAAACTCCCAACTGAATGCAGCGTATTCTGTATTGTTCCTAGCATATATTTGCTCTGTTAATTCGGTTGTTTGGTTAGGCTTTGTAATTCTTTGAAACACTGTGGGCTGTTGACAGGAATTTGTGAGTCAAAATATTGTTATTTGGCTTAAATCTTGTTACAAAACTTTTTCAGAGGCTTGAAACAAACTATTCTTATAAAGCAAGTGTGCACAAGTGGTGAAATTTTGGAGGGCACTTTTTGCACAGTTTTTAAATACTGCATAATTTTGGGTACACTTTGTCTTACTGCATAATTGGTCTGCTCTTAAAATTATCCGAGTTTTGAAGAATTTAATTTGGGTCGACCAAGTACGACATGTATAGGTTAACTGCAGGTGAGAATTTAGTATTTAATGTAGTCATGAGATATACCTTAAGGTTGTGGTTGCTGATGAATAACATTTGAAATGTTCTCCATATTAAAGTATAGTTGGCATAAAAGTGTCTATGTCCACAATGTAGTATGGATATCTACTCTGCTATTTTTAACTTTGGACGGCACTTAGTCCATACTTATGTATTCTGGTCATTGATATTTGCAACTCATGAATGTATTATTATATATTAAGCCTATTTTCAATGAATCTTATGACTACCAACGTAGCTTATTCATCCTTATTATACAGTCGCAGTGAGCTTTTCTTGTAACAAGCGCATTTTCTTTGTCTTTATATTTATTGTTATTCTTATGTGTGATTGAGAGCTGCAATTAAGTTGAATATTTCCAAATCGCTTTGCTCGTTCATCTAATACAGACATAATCTTTTACAGGCGTTTCCCTGAAGACTCAGGAACTCTATGCTCTATTTGCTACTCGCTACTTAGATCTTTTCACAGACTACATCTCGCTCTATAATACTCTAATGAAATTGATTTTCTTGGGAAGTTCTTCTCGATAGTCTGGTATATAAGGTATCACAAGATTGTACGCAGATCCTACGACAAAGACCAGGACACATTTCGGCACTATTTCCTTGTGCTTCCCTGTTTGTTATTAGCGCTATTGATAAACGAGAAGTTTACCTTCAGAGAGGTACTTTGCCCGCCATTAGGGAGCCGATACACTTCCATAATATATTGGAGTCCTGAATTTGACATTTTTGGTTTGCCAGGTGATGTGGACATTTTCGTTGTACTTGGAAGCTGTCGCCATTCTTCCTCAGCTGGTCTTGCTGCAAGAACAAGAAACATTGACAACTTGACTGGCCAATATGTTTTTCTTCTCGGGTAATTGCGAATTGCTACGTTTTCATTTGAAGAGTGAAGTCTTCGTTTCACCAGGAGCATTATATGCAATTTGAGCTGAATATGATTCTTTTAAAGATTCAACATCTTGGGGATCTAAATTGTTAATTTTCTGTTTCATACTCAATTGGGTTAGGGGTGAAAACTCCGGTCCCGGTTAGGAACAGGGGATGATGCATGATCAGATAACTACAAGACAACGAATGATTGATTTCTAAGCAGAAAGATTCTAGGTTTCTTTTGGGGAAGGGGAAGTTTGGTGGGAGGCTTTGACAGTCGGAGATCTATTGAAATTGTTGCAAATTCATGTTTATAAGTAATTTTGTAGACAAATTGCTCTGTGCCGAACCCAGAGTTGCAAATGTATATTGCTATCTTCCTACAAGGATTTAGTCTGTAAAAGGACCTGAATTAGTAAATGGCAAGTTTTTGTACCACATTCGCGTTGTCTAGCCTTATTAACTATGAATTTTTGGAAGTCGGGACCAATGTGTATTTGATATTAACTGATGATTTCTCTCTTCTTTCTTGCAGAGCATATCGAGCATTATACATTTTGAACTGGATTTACCGCTACTTCACGGAACCACACTATGTGCACTGGATAAGTATGTCTCTCTCTCTCTCTCTCTCTGTGTGTGCATTTGCTCACGGGCATGCACGTGTTTGAGCATGCGTGGGGACATTGTGCACTTATGCTCAGACAATCTTGCTGCAGAGGCATGCATGGCTCAGCATTTGCTTATTCTCATGTTTAAATAATGTTTCTGCAAAGAATTCCTTAGGTCTTGAACAAAATCATTTTTTAGAAAGATACTTGTAACTCTCTGTAAAAATCATATGACACGCATTCTGGTTCTGGCGCTGCAGCTTGGATTTCAGGGCTTGTTCAGACACTGCTTTATGCCGATTTCTTCTATTATTACTTCCAAAGGTATAACTCTCTCACACACACATATATATACAAACACACGCACTATCACCCGTCTGAAGTTATGTTCATCTCCTAACACGATATATTTCTTATACCACCATTTCAGCTGGAAGAACAACGTGAAGCTCGAATTGCCCGCTTGAGTTTGTGCTCAACAAAGACACTTGGAATCAAGAAATTTTAAGAGTCGTGTATAAATACATATATGCGGCTCTCTTGAGGCGCTCGGGATTGTTCCTTTTTCGGTTTTTAACTCACTACTTGCGATAATTTTCCCAGGTAGCATATCGTTCTTGAAAAGAGCATCTGATTTGTATCGATGGTGATATATAGAGGTATTCTTGTTCAAACTTGTCATAGCATTCTAGCTGAAATTTTATATAAACCAGAACGACAAGTGGGATTTGCAGCAGAACCATATGTTTACCAATGATCAAAATATTACTGAATCAACATTTCTTTGGTATTTGAATGTTTGGTGGTTGATGTTGTATGAACTGAATCATATAGAAAGCACTTTGTTCTTGATATGGATGGATGTTGTGTTCTATGGGAAATAATGAATTCCAGGTTTTTAAAAAGGATAAATTACAACCAACTCCTATGATGTATGACATAATTATAAATATTTTTTCGTTATTTGAAAAATTATAAATATCTTCTTTATTTTAACATCCAGCTAACAAGAAGCCCATTCGGTAACCTTTTATTCAATTTTTGTGGTAAATTGATCAAAATGGTCTTTTGGATTATAAATTATAATTTTATATATATTTTATAATTCTTTAAAATGTTTTATGAGCTAATATTTTCTATAGATTATTTATTCTACCCACCTTTAAATTTTTTTACATTTTTTTATTTTTATTTTTTAAAATCAACAAGAGAAAAATAGCAATGTCAACTTAACTATCTAGGAGCTATATAATTGTTTTTTTATTTGAAGGGATATTTGCAATTTTTTAAATAAAGGGTATTCGTAATTATGTTAAGTTTTATGGGATGTAGTTGTAATTTACCCTTTTAAAAAACGAGTAAATTATATTGACACTGCTTAAGGTGAGGTTTAAATATAAAAATATTTTTTACCCTTTTTTGTAATATTAAAGATAAGGAGTGTTAGTGTGACGTACCTTAAAAGATGTTTTGTGCAATTTTTTGCCACTTAATAGAGATTATAATTGTAATTACAATTATAATATCAAAGACTATATTCGTAATTTTTTAAAGAGCGAAAGGTATTTAACTTCAAGAAATTTCAATGTAATTTATCTTAAAAGGTAAGATTATAAAAAATAATTAACACAAACACTAGTTCCAAAGAAATTATTGCATATTGAAGTATATTAATATTCAAATGTAGGCAAGAATTTCAATTTTATAGCAGTAAATATATTGCAAATTTAAATAGTTTCATAAATAATTTGAGTTATCCAAATTTAGAACAACTTGAAATCTGTATTCTTAAATATCTTTTACTAAAAGATTCACATGTAAGAAATATTACATGTGATGGGAACATACTAAGTAGGATTGAAGTAAATAGATGGAAATCATAATATTTAAAAAATTTCATACAGGCAATCTAAAATCAACTTACCAATAATGTCTTCATCTAATATTTGAGATTCGAGCCCCGTGAACTAATTCAAGATCATGGGTCTGAATCCGATCAAATGTGTGAGTTTTTATCTCTCTCTCTCTCTCTCAACTTATTGTGATTTATTATTTTCTAATCTTTATTTATATTGATTTATTGATCAAATCAATGTATAGTTCAATTTTTCAAAATATTGATGTAATAATATAATTACAGGTTATATCTAAAAAATTTAAAAATCAACTTGATCCTACAACAAAAGGAATCATAGTATCATTAAAAGCTCCGAACCATAGAATCATATATATCATATTTCACTAGATAAATACAGGCATTAGTACTACTAAAACACAGGTAAATTCTTATGATCTAAGCCCTGAACACTGAACAGGCAAATCAGCAGATATATACACAAAAACTAAAGCATCAAAGTTACTAAATTTGCCTCAGAATTCCCTAATTATATATATAGATAGCTGGTGATTAGGTCGTCTTCATCTTTTCACCTCCAAGTTGATTCATCAAGCTCCATTTCCATCGATCAGCGCGTCTATTTGGTCGCCGTCCTGCAACCCCAGCTGAAAATTTGTTGTATGTTTCAACTTAGTTAAGAATACGAGAGTCAGGATCGAGAATACGTAGATTAGAATATTCATTGAATAAAAGTGAACATGTAGTCTAATTTACCGTAATCCAAATGCTGATAGAGTCTGAGGAAATACATCATGTACACGTATTCTCCAACAAATTTCGTAATGAAATCAAGCAAAGCCTTTACTTTGTATACTATATGATTATCCGATCCGTTAATTTTGCAGGGCACGAAGGAAAAATAAGTCCATTTAAAACGATATGTCAATATTATATGCATTAAATCACTTTAAGTCGTGTCCAAGAACACAAGCCTGTTGGACACGAGAATCACCCCTAAATCGACCAGAAGTATATCTGAAAATTTTGGTTACCGAACAACTACTCGGATAAGGGGTTTACTTTATCGGTTCTTAATCCCCAAGAAACGGACATCACAATATCCCTTCCTTGTCCCACACAACAATCGGCTTAAGTAACATTTATCGCGTCCTCGGCCCATGAGGCCGACGGGAACAAGAATCACTTTCCAACCTATGAAGTGTACTCAGAAACTCAGATTTGAACAACTGACTGGAAAAAATACATAACTATGCACACACTTGGATTCTTAGCAAAAGCTTGTAAAACATTCACCTTAATCAGTTCTTCATCCATGTGGACGGACCATCAAATTTATACAAAATGAACTATGAGACTTCTGTCGATGTCTTCATAAAGTGGACACAAAAAGATAACACGAAAAAGCATATTTTCATAGGGAGATAAAACTGAAATTTATTTCTTCATATAACAACCATTCACAATGTATCATGCATTTGTGATGTTGCACGATAAATCTGAACTGGGATAAAGGTACTCCACGACAAATTCACTTAATTCATAGATTGAAGAGACGAACACTTCACCTGATTCGGCGTTTTCTCATGAGAGAAAGGACGACGATCAAGCACGAAACGAGTAGAACGGTAGTCCAAAGAAGCATAGCGGCAGAAATAGGTCAAAAGCCTCCGTATCTTCATGTTCCGTTTGGCCACGAAAAAGGTCTCTTTCCCATCCTAAGAACACGATGAAAAATGCAATGACGAAGGTGTCTAAAAAGCTTTGGACAAGGCTAATGGATTAAGCAGCATGTCTTTCAAACAACATAATAATCAATATCAACAAATCTTTTATGTACTGATTAATCGCTTCTACATGCTTTAAGGTTGTAAATTCAAGAGCTTGAATGTTTAGTTTACTACATTTTTCCCTTGATGAATATGATTAAATCAGTACTACTAATGCATTATCTTTCTTCCTCAATCTTCCTAATCCAGAAAGTAAGGTAAGAGGACGTTTGGCTAAGCTCATATAAAATATCCTACTAGTTCGTAAATCTTACAACTCGTCATTTTGAAGCTTATTAGTCGTCAGATGTTTTTTTGAAAACAAGATTACAAAGCTTATAAAATATATGTAATGACAAATTTGTAATTAATCTGAAGGAGTTTGTTGAAATTTTAAAAAACAAGCCAGGCGCTTCTTACTATTCTCAGAGTTTTTACGATCACAACATCTCATTTTTTTAGGGATAATTGCATTTTTGGTCCTCAAATATAGCTATTAATGCAATTTTGTTCCTCAAACAATTTAGGGTTGTCATTTTGGTTCTCAAATTTTAAATTTTTTGCAATTTTGGTCCTTCCGTTAAATTTTCCATTAAATTCAACGGAAAAGTTAACGGAAGGACCAAAACTGCCCCAAAAACAAAATTTGAGGACCAAAATTGCAACGCTAAATTGTTTGAGGACCAAATTAGCACTAGTAACTATATTTGAGGACCAAAAATGCATTTATCCCCATTTTCTAATATTATAACCTCTTTCTCTAAACAAATTATATATCAAACATTTTGCAATGTTTTATAAGGTAAATTACATTGACGCCCCTGAAATTAGGCCAAAATACACAAACACCAATGTTTTTTTTTTTTCACAAAATTACAGCTTCACCGCGTGAGGTGTGTTAGTATAATGTTTCTTGAGGGTATTTATGTAAGTTTTGCCTTTGAATAAAGGTATAATTGCAGTTACGACTATACCCTCAGGTGCTATTATTGTAATTTTGCATAAGCAAGAGTATTCGTGTATTTTGGCCTACCCTCACGAATTGTGAATGTAATTTAGCCTATTTTATGAGCTCACCAAAACACCTGTGTAGTCAGGTTGATATGTAAAATTTGCCACAATCATCCTGCTCTACACACACTGCTACGTACTTTCTCACGACTCATTCGATCCCAAAATCTTTGTCGTCCAACAGACAATTCCCATCAACTCAGCAGAAAATCCAACATCATAGAGGTAAACCCAACAAGACAAGATTATCTGGGCGGATCAACACGCACACACAACACAGAAGAAGAGATTATCTAGGCGGATCAACTAACACAAAGCAATGGAGAGAGAGAGAGAGAGAGAGAGAGAGAGAGAGAGGACCTTATTGCACTTGACAGCCAGCTTGACAGCATTTGCAGCTTGGTGATTAGCAGTAGGCTGCGATGTCTTGCTTCCGTTCTCTGGCGCCATTGCTATAGCTCTTCCGATCAATATTCTGGTAATGCGATTTTCTTTTCAGAAAAGAATCTGTGTGGGAAGAGGGTTTCTTGCGGGTATGGAAACTTGAACACTTCCCGTCCTGTCTGTCTCTCTACTGACTCAGACTGTACACATTTTCTTTTTCTTGTTTGTCTCGTTCTTCTCACCCAAATCATACTTTAGTTTATTTTGTACAAAGGAAGATTGCATGTCCAAACTTATGTAGATTTTGTTGAAAATTTTTAATTCGAACTTGACTTGATTCATTTGAATTAAGTATATGTTGAGTAAAATATATTTATTATGGGGAAAATTGCATTTTTTCTCCTGTGCAAAGAGTATGTTGTATTTTTATTCCCATAGTTTATGAACTTAGCATATTTAGTTCCATAAAATAAATATTGTAATATTTTTTGTCTCATAGTATATAAAGTTGCGGCACATTTGGTCTCATAGGATATAAAATTGTTTATATTCGATGGGACCAAATGTGTCATAACTTTTATCGTATGGGACCAAATGTGCCAAACTTTTATTCTATGAGACCAAAAGTGCTACAATATTTATCCTGTGGGACTAAATATGCTAAATCCGTAAACTACATGACCAAAAGTGCAACAAACCCTATCATGTGGGACTAAAAGTGCAATTTTCCCATTTATTATGTGATTGATGTACAATTCAAAATAAGTGATCAATCGTATGATAAAAAAAATCATACTTGTTATATTATTAATTTGGTTAAATTAAACTTGATTTGAGCAAGAATTTTTTAATTTTGTGATCATGAGATAGCCGAATCTGAGTGGAAACTTCGAATATGTTTGGGTTATAAGGCAATAAAAGAAATATAACTTTCTTAATAATTAATTATCATAATTATAAATAAATAATTGTAACAAGTATTAATTAATTATGATTGTGTGCAACAACTTAACTAATGTTTATGCAAAACGAAATCAAAACGCTAGTTACAATTAAAAATTATGAAATATGTTGATTAACAATAATTAAAATTTAAATTTTTGCATCAATCAGCTCAATAATATATTAAATATATTTTTTGCTTTTTTAAAGTAGTTTTATATATATATATATATATATATCATATATTTTTATTTTTGCCCGGGTTGATTATTACAAAAAAAATATAATAAAATACAAATCAATTACGATTTTGAAATGGTCATTAATTATTGTTTCTGTAAGTGTTGCCAAATTCATTAGTTATGATCAAAATCATGGTAAATATTTTGAATATGGCTAAAAATTATTGTGAATATTGATTTACAAATTTAAGTATTTAATTGATTTTATTTAATCATGGTTAGTAGTATTGATTTACTATTTTATACTATAGTCATTTATAAGCGAAACCTCAAATTTTTTTGTAGTGTATTACGACTTTCAAACATATCCTAATTTTGGATTTTTTTATAGAAAAAACACATAATTTTGGAAGTTCAATAAACATATATTACTATTAAAAGTTAGTATACCTATAAAAAAATAAGTAATGTATTGCATAAACATACATGTATATTATTACATAAATGCATTAATATTACATATATGTACTTTCTAATAAATGCTACATTAACTAATAAATTAAGATTGAATTGATTTCTTAAATATATAGAATATAAATAGATAAAAGTATTTTATGTTTACACGGTAAAAACACTAGAAAAAAATTGACTATTGGCTATAATTTTAATAGTTGTAGACTAAAAATTGTGGTAAATAATTTTTTTTAATTAATATTAAATAAAGGGATAATTACATTTACACCCCCTCATTTATTGTCATTTTACACAAACCATCCCTGCCTTTTCAAAAATTACAGAAACCACCCCTAACAGCCTTTAAAACTCCAAAATGCCCATGTTGACTTGGTCAAACTTTAATTTAATTTTTCAATGACAGAAATGCCCTTAGGGGTGTTTTGTAATTATCAAAAGGTAGAGGGGGTGTCAAAATAATATTTATGGGATGAATAATATGACCCCATATATTTTTATTATTTATATTAAATTTAATTTATTTTTGAATTTTTTTATTATTTTTTTATTGAATCTATATATAAATTTATACCTCTTAATAATTAAAATATTAAATTATTTAATTAATATATTAATAAAAACTAGTTACTAGCTTATAAATTCAAATTAAAAATTATCATATTTGTATAAATTATTTTAAATTCTTAACATTAAAATATTAATTTTTTTATTTTTATTTATAGCTAAATTTTATTAAAATTAATAAATTATACATACATGTATATAAATTTATATAATATAAATATGTATATAATTGAACATATTCATATGTATATATTTAAATTTATAATAATTTAAAATATTTTTAATAAATAAATTATTTATTTTAAATTCTACTATAATTTATTAATTTTAATAAAAATTTAATTATAAATAAAAATAGAGAATAAATAATTTTTAATTTTAAGAATTCAAATTAATTTATACAAGTTTTATATTTTTTTATTTGAATTCATAAGCTAGTAACTAATTTTTATTAATATATTAATTAAATAATTTAATATTTTAATTATTAAGAGGTGTAAATTTATATATATTCAATAAAAAAAGTTAATAAAATAATTTAAATTTTAATTAAAAATTAGTATAAATAATAATAAAAAAATATATGGTGTCATATTATTCAATTTTTTAAATATTACTTTGACACCCCCTCTATCTTTTGATAATTACAAAATACCCCTAAGGGCATTTCTGTCATTGAAAAAATAAATTAAAGTTTGACCAAGTCAACAGGGGCATTTTGGGGTTTTAAAGGTTGTTAGGGTGGTTTCTGTAATTTTTGAAAAGACAGGGGTGATTTGTGTAAAATGACAATAGGTGAGGGGGTGTAAATGTAACTATCCCTTAAATAAAACCAATGCAAAAACATAGTTTTTCCACTAAGAAAAGTTATTTGTCATAGTTAAAAGACATGGTAAAAATATTTATCATGACAAATAAATATTTTAGTCACACTCGCAGATACCACGATCAACAATCGTTGCATGGCTGTAATCAATGACCATTTGCTATGGCTATTTTATTTTTAACCATGGCTAAATATTGTATTTTTTATGGTGATAAATTCTCATGTTTATTTTTAATTAGCTCCATAAATTTATGTTCGTGTAATAAATGATTAAAAAAAATCTACTAATTACTCAAAATATCAAATCAAAATTAAATTGACAATCTAATAATATATATACTAAAAATATTCATGATAATGTCTATTTTGGATGTCACATGAATTATTGGTTTCAGTTTTATTCTCAACTCTTACTGTTTATATTAAATAAAATTCTAATTTTACACTTGTATTCAACCATTGACCAACGGTCAACCAACATCAGGCCAGGGAGGTCACCGCTGCTGAAGCATGAAAACTCAGGAGAGGAGCATGCAAATAATTAACTCAACGAACATGCAATCCTCGTATGATTGGGAATTCAAAAAAATGAATTCGATTCGGTCAGATCAGAATGGGAATTTTAGAAGATGGCAAGTAAAATATACTCGTCGTGTGATTGACGTACAGTTTAGAGAAAATAATTAATGATATAGTAAGTACGATATATTTATTTTGTAATTAGTTTGATTCGACAAAATTTAATCCGAACAAAGAATTTCCATGATGGATTTTGTCATTTTCCAACATCCATTTGGAAGTAGGATGGAAATTACCAATTTTTAGATTTTGAAATTTTGGTTGTAATACTTGATATTAATTCCCATATTTATCAAGGCCGAAATTTCATATTACAGATGGAAAAATATCTTATCCAAATTAATTTGGTTGAATAAAATCAATCATATAATGGAAAAATTCTTGCCCAAATCAGATTATATTGAACCAAACTAATCATAGATACACTTGCTATTTGATTGGTCATTTTTTTTTAATTGTACACAAATAATATGACAAATGTATTGAACTTGTCATTTAATTGGTTCAAGTTCAGTCGAGCCAAATGTAGGCAAGAATTTTTCCGTATAATAAAAGTATTACATTTTTTATATAATTTGTTTTGATATGACCAATCTCGATTCAGATTAAAATTTTCCATTATAAAGAAATTGAACACTATAATTTACGCCGAAAAACACAAAGAAAATGTATAAAACAATGATAAATTATCATATTCAAAAATCAAACTAAAAACGTTAATTCTTTTATCCACCAATTACATCTCCAAGCAGCAAGAATCATCAATTTCTCAGTTCGAGGGATTGTAGACTGTAGGAACCAAGAAAAGACCATTCTTCCTTGAGACAGCAATCCCTTCAGCCTCCGTCATGTCTATATCATCAGCACTCATTCCCGCCGGCATTTTCCAGTCGAAGTGGTAGAGGAGTTGAGCCAACGGCAGCTCAACATTCGCCAGCCCAAAATTCATGCCGGGGCAGATCCTTCTTCCCGCCCCGAACGGAATGTACTCAAAGCTGTTCCCCAAGAAATCGGTGGAACTGTTCTCAAACCTTTCGGGCTGGAAGGTCTCCGGCTGGTGCCAGTACTCAGGGTCCCTTCCCATTGCCCAGATGTTAATCATGACTTTGGATTTGAGAGGGATGGAATAGCCATTGACTTTGCATTCATCTCTGCATGCTCTTGGGAGTAATGGGATTGGAGGGTGCAGCCTGAAAGTTTCTTTGATCACCAGTTTCAGGTATTTGAGAGCCTGCACGTCGCTCTCTTCCACCTTCGTCTTCCCCTTGAAGGCCTGTCTTACTTCTGCTTGTACCTTCGCCATCACGCCTGGGTTTCTCATTAGTTCTGCCATCGCCCAGTCGATTGTGGTCGACGACGTCTCAGTTCCAGCAGAGAACATGTCCTGCATGTATCGTCATTGGTTAGAACAGTATAATATATCATAATGAACAATATATATGTATATATTAAGTCCTTCTTTACGTGGAGATATTTGATTTTAGGCCTTGAGATTGTATTTTGGATTTTGGCAGGTGAAAATTTATCATGAATAACCTGTTTATTTTTTAATTGATAATTTGCTAGAGTAGTAGTTAATATATTGATAATGTGTTTACTAACATCCTTGCTATGAGGTATTAAAGTGGCCTTTGATAAATTTATTGGATCATTTGGGAGATAAGTTGTCAGAGCATCAATGCAGTGGGCCATTTTGAATCAAATTTTAGAAAAAAAAATTGAGAACAATATAGACAATTGACGGACGAAAGCGGGGAATAAATGTGAAAATGCATAAAGAGTCTGATGGAGGTATATTAATGGAGGTATGATGCATTTAAACTGATGGGTGAACATATTAATTAAGATCCACTTACAAAGATGACTGCTTTGATGTTGTCGTTAGTGATGGGAAATTCAAGTTCTCCATTCTTCTGCATCCTGAGTAGAACATCGACTATGTCTTCACCTCCAAACTCTCCACTCTGCTTCAATTTATGCTCTTCAACGATGACATCAAGAATTGTATCAAGCTTCCGCCGCATCCTCAGCAGCTTGTACTTGTTCCAACTGAGAACGTGCAGCAACTTGAAAGACGGAAACAGATCAGCCAACTCGAACCCTCCGGCCATGGTGACAGCCTTCTTCAACATGGCTATCAACGCGTCCCGATCCCTCATCACCTTCCCGAACGCCGCCCGGCAGGTGATGGAACTCGTGAACGCAAACACCTTCTCGGTCAGGTTGACGGCTTCCCCGGACGACGAGCGGAGAGATTTCACGAGACGGGACACCTCGTCCTGCCTAATGGACCCGAAAGACTTGACGTTTTTAGCACTGAGAAGCTCAAGAATGCATATCTTGCGCATTTGCCTCCAGTACTCGTTGTAGGGGCTGAAAGCGATGTCCGTGTAATCATACCACATGATCTTACTGCCGATGCTTTCAGGCCTGTCCGCGCACGCAGGGTCCTGAACTTTGACGACCTCTTTAGTCGCCTCCCGCGATGAGATAACAACTGCCGAAACTTCTCCCAGCTGCAGGTGCAAGACGGGGCCGTACTTTTGGGCTACTCTTCTGAGTGCATGGTGCGGCAGCCCGCCCACGAGGTGGTGGAGGTGTCCGATCACCGGCAACTTTGGCGGGCTTGGAGGCAATTTCTCGTATTTTCTTGGGGACTCGGACTTCTTCCATAACTTGATGAGAAAGAAGATGAAAGAAGATAAAAGCAAGAGAGTAGTGAAGCTGAAGGCAGCTGGATCTCCATTAGATGTATGCTAAATTGGTAATGGATCGGTGTGGTGTTTGATGAAATGCATGCACAATCTTGTGCATGTATTTATAATATTAGAATTGAGCAGGAGAAGAAAAGTATGTGGTCTTTGATCTTCGGAGACTTCAACGTTTGATCAACTATTGGTTTGAACCGTCGCCCCAGCCAAATTTACTTCAATTATTTTGAGGAAGTGATGATGACTGATGGATGGCCATCTTAATTGAATATTCAATCTTGGCTACTATTTTTTATCTCTGCCTGCTTCAGTTTTTCTATATTACCGATTTATTTTATGGGTAAATTATATTGAGAGATTAGATCTAAATATATAAATATTTTTGGGAAATTATAGTTCGGACCCAATTCGATCAAATTTAAACTAATTATATAATAAGTGCAATACACTCAATTGCCGTGTGATTGGTATATATTTTAGGAAAAATAACTAATCACATAGCAAGTGTGATACACTTGCACTGTTGTTGGTTTGATTTAACTAAACCTGATTTGAACAATGATTTTTCAATATTTTCTAATTTTTTTATAAATTACAAGCACGCCTCTTTAGGGGGTGTTAGTGTAATTAATATATTTAATGGGGCATTCGTATAAATTTTTATCACTGAATACATGGTACACTGATAATCACAATTACAATCTTAACGAGTGTGATTGTAATTTAGTAAAAATAGAGGGTGTTTTGTGTATTTGACATTATTTCAATGGCTTGACAATTCTTGAGGTTTAGTAACTAGTAAATTGGGTTAGTAGGGTGAGTAGTGATGGCGTAAAATATCTTTTATTCGGTATTTGTGTTACATATTGATGTTGTATTTATACACGTATGAATTGTATGTAATTCCACATTTAAATTAATTATATTTTTTAATTTTTAAAAAAGATAAATGTTATAACACTAACGCGTGGCACTAAAGTGTAATAGATGATTCCTCAAATAAATAGCACTACAAGAAAAATAATCAATAGCTATGAAAATTTTGATGCTAAAATCACTGTCGAGCTAATTAGCAAGTAAAGTTTCCGTTGCTAATCTACATTTTCTAATATATCTTTTAAAACAGTACGTTACTAAATTCGTAGCAAATTAATTTATATTACTAAATTCATTGGCAAGTAAATTTATTGTATTTGATAATTTAAATTAGCAAAGAGAGTTTTACATGCTAATTATCTCGACGTTAATTTTTTTTTTTTTTTTTTTTTGGTTGCTATTGAATAATTTCCTCATAGTGTAGGCTTGCTAATGAATAAAAATAAGATGTTACTTACACATAGTGATGGCAATGGGGCGGGTCTGGTACTGGTCCGCCCAGACCCGAGACCTACCCCATTAAGTTTAGGCAAGCCCCATAACCCGCCCCCGCCGCGCCTCGCCCCGCCAACCCGCCCCATCAAGACCCGACCCGACACGTCAATTATAAGATTTTTTGTACTATTTTTTTCATTTCTTAAACACAAGAAATTAAAATTTTTCATGATTTCGTGCAAATATATTATTTTTATTTTATGATTCGGTATGAATTTTATTTTATTTTTTGGTATATTTTACTAAATATATTACTACTAAACTAATTAGTAGTTTATATTTATAACAATAAATTAAAATATTACTTATTATTTCTTTGTATATAATGAGATCAACAACTTTTAAAAATAACTTATATTTATTTTTTAATTAATATTAGTAACTATACAAACATATGTACAATATTTTTAATACCTTAATATAGTTACAAACTTTAAAATGAATTGAATAAACAAAAAATACATTAAATTAATATTTTTTAATAAATAATATCAGTTTAGATTTAAATACTTTAATATAATTATCAATCTAAAATGAATTGGATAAGACAAAAAATACGTTCATGTTAATTATTAAATTTTTTATCAATTAATTTTTTTATTTTTGTATATACAGTTGGGTACATGCAAAAATTATTTAGGATTCATATATATATATATATATATATATAATACTATAAATTTTATTTATAATATATTATATATTAATAATATTTTATAAAAAAAGAACAGGTTCGGGGCAATCAGGTAGGCGGGAGGACCCTTACCCCGCCCCGGATCTTGCCGGGGCTACTAAAACTTGCCCCGGACCCGAAAAATAACGTCCCAGACCCGCCCCATGCGGGGCGGGCCCGAGGCGAATTTTCCGTGTCCGGGTTGAAATTACCATGCCTACTAAAACACAATATTCAATTCTCTAAATTCTAAAAAGGGAAAAAGTATATTTTTTTTTCTTCGTCCTGTAACTATGGTGAGGTGGTATTTTTTATTAACTTTAATTTAAATTTTATAATTGAAAACAATAATCGAAAAAAAAAAGAAAATATCTGGTCCAAAATAATATGCACGGCATGTGACAACTCATTTTTCCGGAAAAATTCGCATTGTCACTTAGAAAATGGAGTAAATGTGCTACTTTTTTAAATTATTATTCTTGAATTACAAAATTAAAATCGAAATGGACCAAAACTTCCACTCCTAAATTAAGTTAAAGGACAATAAATACATTTTTTTTTCATGATAATAATGAAAAAAAAATCTGGGGGACTGCTTCTCATTCTCATGAGTTGGTGCACCACAAATATTCAATAAAACCATTTTCATATATAAATATGAAAAAAAATAATTTCAAAATTATTTACTTTGGGAAGAATTTGATCCACTAAAAAAAGGAAAAAGATTATGCACATATCCTCTAAAGTTGGACTTCTAAGAATTATAATTCAGTTGTGTTTTAATTTCCGCAGTTTGAATAGTTTTCAAAATTCCATTATTAATCAATTCCAGTCAACATTACAGTACTGCAGTATTATAACATTTCACTCCTCGTCACAGAATTGGACTGGAAAGTTATAATTTAAGTTTCATAACTTATTATATTTGTAATTTTAGTCTTATTATTTTACGACTCAACATATTTAATTTTATAAGTCCAAAAAAATTGTAATTTACGTTCCACAACACTTTTTGTTAAATTGTTAATGAATGGAACACGTGCAAAATACATGCTCCGTTAACTTAACTAAAGTTAGACTGAAATAGTGTGGGAAGAAAGTAGACTGAGTTTGGAGAGAAATTTTGGAGGGGAAAAAAGGCCGCAACAAGAGCGGGAACATTATTTTCTTCACCTACCTCAACATTAGTTCTATAGCAGGAAGGCAAGGGAAGGGGAACACAGTAAGTTGTCTACACGGAAAATTTTTACCCAAATTTGGTTCGGCCGAATAAATTCAATCACAGAACAAGTGACGATACACTTGCTATGTGATTAATCAATTTCTCTAAACTATACATCAGTCACATAATAAGTGTATTACATTTACCATGTTATTGGTTCAGATTGATTGAACCAGATTTGAAAAAGAATTTCCTCGTCTACGAAAGCAAAAAATATGAGAAGAACAAACTCAAATTTAAGTTCTTGAGCGACAATGTTAACCTTACTCCACACATATATATTACATCTATTCCATTATAAGTACAGAAACATAAATAAAAATGTTATATGATGGGTAAAATTAAAAATTTATGAATTTTTTTTTTGTTTGAGTCAGTATCTTTTGTCTAAATCATAACGGAAAAGGGGTTGGTTGTAAATAGAGAATTTTTAGAGGTAGTGAAAATGTAATTTTAAATTTTTTTGAAAAAATGTAAATTTTGCAGTTTTATAATTTTTTTTTTTTAAATTGACCCTATATTCTATACATAACAAGAAATTTGGCAACAAAAATGACATGGAAACAAACCTACATCCTCCATCATCACCCGACTTACTTTGATCCCAAGCGACGGTAAACGACAACTACCCCAACTAATAGACATAAAATATTCCTAAGAAAAAAAAAAAATCAATACGATTCCTTAATTTTTATAAAAGGACCCCACTGCCCTTATATCGGGAGTTGTGTTGGTGTTGGTTTCTGTGTGCATATAATAAATAATTATTTATATTTTTAAGTATATTATAAACAAAAATAAAATATATAAATCAACACATTATTTAAAAATAAATAAATAAACAAAATAAAACTAATTTAGAGATATTATCGACACAAAATTTTGGTATAAGTGAAATTTCCATATTAGTATTTGTATAGATAGATATATATGAGAAGAAGAATTCAAATAGGGGTAGTTGAAAAAATACATAAGAACATTATTGATAATTTAAAAAAAATTGGTGTCGCGGTGTAGAAGTTTTAGAACCGTCATTAGAGGGAAAAATTGAAGGTTTCTTTTTTTTA
>JACGWL010000680.1:0-28384 GCA_034509725.1 Sesamum angolense
GACAAAGTCTGAGGCACTTTTTAAGGGGAAGAAATAGACTGCAATTTGTTCTCCCTCTCAGCCACACACTCCCCACCTTCCACAAGCTTTCCAACATGAGGAATATAAGCCCTACGCGAGGGGGGTGGAAGTGCCAAAGATCCCGCCAAGAAAGGCCACCGTTTGCGTGTGGGTATTTGATTGATCGTGTATCCTGACTTGAACAACTTTTAATCCTTTATTTTCCATCACTTAAGGTGAGGATGAGAGACAGTTTATTTTCTCGCACTGATGTTCCTTCCTTATTGACTTAGGCTTTAGTATATTTCGCTTTTCTCCAGCTCGTTGATTTTTTGCTACAAGTGTTAGTATGAATATCACGAGTTTATAGGATGAAATGGTTTAGAGATGACCCTTCGGTTTTTTATTTCTGTAGGTGCTGTGACCTTGGTTTAGAATAGGACGTCTCCCATTCTCAAAGGATGCCTGGTTTTTCTTCTTCAAGGCTTATTCCTTGGGGGAATGCTCCTTTGTCGTGTAGAAGTTTAGGTGAGCTCTGGCTAACTTTGAGATGTCCTTGGTCCAGGACATTATTTAAGATTCGAGGGGGGGTCAGGCCTGAGACCAGGTCGTAGTCCTTGGCATAGGACATGCGTTGGAACGTTTTGGGAGTCTTTGGCTATGTTTGGATTTGGTTTTGGCCCATCTGGGCCAAAACAAATCCAATGTTTGGTTTTCACTTTTGCTAAACTAGGTGCGCTTTATTTTTTTTTTTTTTTTGGATTTTGAGCCCATTTTAGTTTTTTCATCCACTATTTATTATATTATATTATATGTATTATAATATTATATATAATATATTATATATATTATTATACATATATAATATATTATAATATAATATATTATAATAATATTATATTATATATTATATTATAATATATATAATATAATATTAATTTTTATATTGCATCCTTCCATAAGTGATAGACTTGAGTTTTTTTTTAAATTATTTGTATAAATATGTTATATAAAATTTAATATATGATATGTTAAATAATAAAATATAATAAACCAAAGAATAATTATGAACTTATGAAACCATTTATATTAAAGATATTTAATATCAATGCTACTGAGAAAAAATATTTAAAAATTTATTCCTCATTGAAATATTTTTGCAATTTTGTATATTGAGGACAATATACTAGTAATATATACCTAATTCGTAATTATTATTATTGTAATTATTTATTTAAATTTATCACTTCGAATATAAAGTCTAACAAATGTATTTTCAATATATTACTATAGTGCATTTAACTATTAATTATAGTATTTTCAACTTACACTATTTAAGTATATAATATGATATATATATATATATTATATTAATATATAATATTATATTATCATATTATATATTATATGAATATATGTAATAATATATTAATATAATATATATAATTAATATGATAATATAATATAATTAATATATAAATATATACAATATATATATATATATAATATAAAAAAGACATGATTTGACATTGAACAATAACTTCTGTCTCCCAAATCCCAACATCAAACATACACCACTTATTCAAAAATATTTTATATTATTTCAAAACACAAATCCAAACATACCATCTATCTCAAACACACACTTATCTCTCTCTCTTTTTCTCTCTCTATCTCAAAAACACCAAAACAGAACACTCCAAAACCTAATCCAAACACTACCTTTACGTTTCAGGACGTTTATTGAGGCTTGGTAGATGTCCTAGGACTAGGACGGGTTTGAGAGCTCGATGGCCAGAGTCGTTGCCGAATATAAAAGGAGGTCCTGGGTGTATGAGTTTTTTGTCGGTGAGCGAGTTGTGTTGTGCCTGGGGCTGAGTCTGAGCGAGGTCCTGGGACTTAGGAGGAGAATCTCCTTAGGTTGTGTATGTTCTAGGGTCTACCCACCGTACGAGCTTCTGCATCTTCTAGTATATAAGCTCTATTTCCGATTATCTTGGAAATTTTGTAAGGACCTTCCCATTTGGGATCGAGCTTCCCCACTGGTTTTAGGGTATCTACCCTTCGCAATACCAAGTCTTTCCACTTGAAAATGATGAGTTTTCACTCTCTTGTTTCTCGTAGTTTATCTGCGAGGTCTAGATGTTCTTTTAGGACCTGGGAATTGCTTCCTTCGTTGAAATACATTATTCTATGCGGAGGTATCCCCAATTCGGCTGAGATGAGAGCCTATGTTCTATATACTAGGGAAAAAGGGTTTTCCCTTGTGGAACCTCTAGGTGTGGTCAGATATGACCATAAAACACTAGTCAGTTCTTCGACCCAATTACCTCCTGCCCTGTCTAGCCTTTTCTTGATGCCTTGCACTAGGATGTGGTTAGTGAACTCGACTTCCCTATTAGCCTGGGGATGGGATACGGAGGTGAACCTCTACTTTATGTGTAGCCTTGCACACCAGTCTTGTATCCTTTGTCCTTGAAATTGTCGATCATTGTCAGATATTATTTCTCAGGGCAGTCCGAAGCGACATATGAGGTTTTTCCATATAAACTTCATGATTTCCCCTTCAGTAATGCGGGCCATAGGTTCTACCTCTACCATTTTGTGAAAAAATCGATGACAACTAAAAGGATTTTTCTTTGCCCAGTTGAAAGTGGGAATGGTCCCATTATGTCCATCCCCCATTGGGAGAAAGGACATGGTGATAGCATGACATTGAGTAGTTCGACAGGTTGATGTATATAAGTGGCATGCTTTTTACATTTCACGCATTTGTTCACCAACCATTGTGCATCTTATTTCATAGTGAGCCAGAAATACCTAGCCCGTAAGACTTTGTTGGCCAGTATCCGGGTCTCGACGTGGGATTCACAACATTCGTCGTGTATTTCTTTGAGCACGTGCAATCCTTATTCTTAGGACAGACATCAAAGCAAGGAGTGTGTAAAAGACTTCTTGTACAACGCTCCTCCTTGCATCAAGAACCGGAGGGCTTGAGTTTTTACCTTGGTGGCATCCCATCTGTTCCCCGAGAGATGTCCTTCGTCTATCCATTTAGGGGTGTTTGCTAGTTGTCGTTCAATGTGATAGCTTGGATATTGAGTGAAGCTCGTGGCTGAGGCAAGTGTTGTACAGTGATATGTCATGTCCGACAGTCTTCCACGGCACTGGTTAGTTCGCCAGGGAAATCTGCTTTACCATTTTCTTTCCTGGAGATTTGTTGTAGCTGAAAGCTTTGAAATTTATCTTTAACTCTTCTATTTGCCGAAGATATTGCGCCATGCTGTTTTCCTTGGCCTCATACTCCCGCTCATCTATTTTACTATTAATTGTAAATTAGAGTAGGCTAGGAGGTGGGAGGCGCCAGAGTCCTGGGTTATATTTATGCCTAGGACCAAGGCATCGTATTCGGTCTCGTTATTCGAGGCCTTGAAGCCAAATTTTATCGCAAACTCCATGTCTTCCCCTTGGGGGGAGGTAATTATTTTGCCTACTCCGCTCCTTTGTGCGGTGGAGGATCCGTCCACGTGGGGTAGATAGGGTCTTTCTTTGGGGACCTCTTCTTGGGTGGTTCTTATCATTTCGGATATGAAGTCAGCCAAAGGCCTGGTCTTTGATGGTCATTCGGGATAGATATGAGATGTCATTTTTGCTTAGCTCTACTGCCTATTTTACCAATCGCCCCGATGCTTTGGGTCTGCCTAGGACTTACTTCAAGGGAGAGTATTGGTTCTGACTCTAATAGGGAAAGAAAGGAAGTAAGGGCGCAGTTTCCTTACTATGGCGACCAGGGCTAGGGCCAACCTTTCTATAGGCAGATTATGACATTCTGCCCCGTTAAGGACTTTATTGACGTAATAGATAGGTATTTGACCACCGTCTTCTTCTCGTTCTAGTACAGAGCTAATAGCCTGGGTGTTGATGACATGTAGAGGTAAAGAGTGTCGCCAGGCATGGGCGTCACCAACAAAGGGGGTTTTGCCAAGTATGCTTTGAGATATTCAAATGTTTGCTGACACTTCTCTGTCCATTCGAAATCTTTGACCTTCCTTAGTATTTTGAAGAATGGTAGGCCTTTCTCGATAGATTTTGATATGAATCGACTAAGCGCGGCCATCATTCCTGTCAGCCGTTGCACTTCGTTGATGTTGGTTGGGGGTCCCATGTCGAGGATAGCTTTGATCTTGGCTGGGTTGGCCTCGATAAGCCCCAATATCTCTTCTCCTTAGCGAGGTGCCTTTCAATGACAAACTCGTGAGGCTCATACAAAGTCAAAGCGGACAATACCTCGCACAACGGGGCACCGATCAAGTCGCATGTCGCATCACAACATTAACTTGAAATTAGAATAATCATATACCTATACAGTGCATTATTTTTACAATAAGTCATAAAGTTCACTAATTATTTAACAAATATAAATGCTTTTAATTTTTACAACTTTATTTTATTATTGTAGAATAATAATAAATAGGTATAAAAAATTGCTTAGAATAATTTACTGCGGGCTATAATTTGTGCACGAATTAATTGGACAAAAAGGAAAGATGGTAAATCGGAAAAGAAAAAATCGTTTTGATTTAAGGAAATTAAATCCAAGATGAAATTGAAAAAAGTTGGTGAACTCATTGAATTAGTTGAATCGAATGTTACATATACAATATAAGTCCCGTTTGGTTCGTGTGATTAGGCATGATAAATAATTTTTCACGCCTAATCACATGTTTGGTTAGTATTATTAGATCTCGGTATTAATACCGGGCCCAATCATATTAATCACAACAAATGTGATTATGAATCAAGCTCATTCAATTAGTATTAATAATTCTACAAGTTAATATTAATTTTTTTCTCTAATTTACCCTTGGACACTCTCCTTTCTCTCTCCTCGTCTCCACTTTCCCATTTTCTCTTTCTCCCATTTGCCTTTTTTGTTAGAAAAAATTGCATAATACCCCTTTGTATTATCCGAAAATTGCTAAAAACCTTACATGTTATTTAAATAGTCTAAAAAAACCTTCTATAATTATAAATCTCTCAAAAGAACACCTCTTCGTTAAAAAAAATGGAGAGTTGCTTACATGTGCTAAAAACAAGAGTTGGATACCGTTTTGACCTTTTTTAGCCTTTGACCATTTTGAATGAACAAAATTACCCCTATCCTATGCTATTATTCCCTCTCTTTATTTTTTTTAATTCTTTACCCTTTTCACATTTTATTCAAAAATATTACAAATATTGAATAATTAATATTCATGAAAATATTATATGTAAAAAATATCAGTACACTAAATTAAATTAATATACATTTTTATATATGAAAATATCAAATATTTAGGATTATTTTTTATACGTCGGAAACGCAAAATCCGTTGGATTGATCCAAATAGCTTGGGCACAAAATGATACAAGTCCGACAGAGGAGACCTGCAAGAAATACATTAGCACTCCGACGCCCAAGTCAGTGATCGGTTAAAGAATAAAATAGATGGATGCGTAAAAAGTAATGTAAACAACTGATGATTGTTATTAGGGTGCTAGAATTTAATATGAGATAAAATTAAGAACCAAAGTCTAAAGAACCTGCAGGAGATCCCGATTTGAGAAGGGGACCTCATATTTATAGCGGAGAGTCCTAGGTTTGAAGAAGCGTAGCTGGGACCTTCGAAATCATCGGGGGTGGACGGATAAGAGTCGCTGGATTCGGGGGGTTTGTTAGGCGGAGTGGAAGTCTGAGTTGACTAGAAGTCCGGTTGGCCTAGGACTCTTATGCTGAGATAACTTTACCCTAATCCGTTGGGTTGAATGTGCAACATCCGGGCCGGTCGTGTGACATCTGGGTTGGTTGCGTTCCTGGGCTTAATCCATTTATGCCTGTTGGGCTAGATTCTTTATTTGGTCCGTCATCTTTTATTTAGGTCATTTTGGATATACACATATCATCAAGCCCCTTTACTCTAAGGATAGGTAGGCTTGTCAGAACCTTTCCTTGGAGTAAGCTTAGGACAACTTCTCTCCTGGGATCTGTATTTTACCAGGTATCTTTGAGCCTTGGTCTTCGTCCTACCTTGTTTTCCTTCTTTTATCGCGCACGTCTGATTTTGTTTCTGTTTTTGAAATGACAGCCTTAGGGCAGTCATGATTAGGGCTAGGGGAGTGTGGCTGCCTCCAGCTTCATCTAGCCCCATGTTCGTGGTTAACGGCTTCTCAGGGGAGGTTATTCAGACTGGCTAGGTAACTTCCCTTCCACCTTTCCTTTTTTAGGCGATTTCTCTTCTTCTTTGTTTTCTTCTTTTTCGCTTTCTTGAGCCAAGGCGACGTCCTTCTCAGGTTTGTGGTGCTGATTTTGTTTAGCATTTTCCTTTTCTTCTACTGGTCTGCAGTCATGTTTTTGGGTCGCTTCAGTTCGTTAGAGAATCCGTAGGTGGAGGCGAGGATGCCTTTTAAACTACTTCAAGGGGTTGGGTCCTAACCTTTCCGCCCCTAAAAGTGGTCGAAGGTGGAGCCTAGGTCAAGCCGCTCGTCAGCTTCTACATGAATCTTAAGGGGAGGAGGGAGATGAGTGGGAGGAAGGGTCTTCCCAAAATGAAGGGATCCCACCGACTGAGACACGTAGGGTTCTGCCAGGAGTAGGAGGGTATTGGCCTTCTGGGTCGGACTGGGTGTCTTGTTTCCTAGGATGTGATGAGGTTAACCAATTGGTGGAGGAATTTGCTATTTCTCCAGATTTCACGATTTTGTCCCTACCCCCGATAGCCATCCTGGTTCGCTTTCTGCTAATAGTATGAGTTTCTTCTCTTCCCTGCTTCAAGATGGCTTACGATTTCCCTTACCTTTATTCTATTGTGAGGTTTCTCATTTTTTTAGGGTTCCTTTGAATCAGTTGGTACCGAATTCTTTTAGTATTTTGTCTTTTTTCATGATTTTTCCAACTTAATCGTGTCATCCCCGCTACCATTCTCCCAATGTTTTTAGTTGAAGAGAACTGAGCCAGGCATCTTTCATTTCACGCCTATTTCCTTCCTTCCTACCCTAGTCGAAAGAGGCCTTGGACTATTCCCGACGTTAGATAGATGATCAGATGATCTTCCGCCTTGTCGAGAGGTTAAAATGAGTCACCTTACGACTGTAAGCTCATGGCCGAGGACAGGCTCTTGGGCCACTTCGGGTCAAGCCCTCGAGTCGAACCTCTGGGGCAAGCATTGGGTATCTCTGTCATGTTCTTTTTGTATTTTGTAATGAATTCTTTGAGGAATTATCTAAGTAAGTTTTATCTTTTTTTTTATAGACGACATCATGTTCAGCAAGCTTCTTAGAGAAGAGCATCGTGTCGCTACCACGCCTCCAAGTACCAGATCTTCTCGGGGGGTTTCTTTCTCTGGAGATAAGAGGGAAAAACATTCTTCAGCTACTCATCCTTGGTCGTCCTCGAAGAGATCGAGGCCGAGTTCTTCCGTGGTTTCTCCTATTAGCTCCACTCGCCACATTCCTACACCTCCTCCTCCCAGGGATTATGGGGGATGATCTTTCCGCTCTCCTTCTTCCCCAGTTGGGGGGGGGGGGGTATATGATCATCTAATGTTGGAGTCTGAGAGGGAGGCATCCTATTCCTGAGCCACAGACATCCTGAATGGCGCCGCCACTTCTTTGGACAGGCGCCTCTTGTCCTTGGTGTCCCACGAGGATTTGGACAGGATGTTGTCCTTGGTGCTTGCAAAGGTATGTCCCCTACTTGGTCTCTTCCTTGGTCCTTTGTTTCAATTGCGTTTTTTATTTCTTTTTTTTGTCCCAGGTTGTGACTTTAAGAGGGGAGCTATTGTCGCGCCCTATTGGTGAGTCTGGAAAGGGCCAAAAGCGGAAGCTGGAGGAGCAGGTGGTGCGTCTGCAGAGGGAGGCGACTGATCTTCGGGCATCGAAGAAGGAGACAGTGACCAGGTATCAGCAAGCGGAAAAGGAAATTAAGAAACTTCATCGGGATATAGCTGCCATGAAGGAGGACCATGCTAAAGAAATTCGGACGCTGGCGGACCAGATCCGCAAGGACTTCCCTGATACCGAGGAATGGCAGGACTATCTGGATGCTTATTGGGCGAGCCGCCTTTTTGAGTTCAAGAAGTCCGAGGACTACAAGAGGGAGGTGGCTTTGGTAGCTGGGTCTTTTCTTTGCTTTGCTTTGGAAGCCTGCCGTCAGCAGTGCCTTCCTGCCATGCTGGTCTCTTATCTTTGAAGTCCGTCCTTGGCTTTTTGGAGGGACCTTCATCTTTGTTTTCTTTCATTTTCTCTCCTCATCATTCCTTCTTGGATGCTTGGGCATCCTCCATATTGATATATTTGGCCGCCCGGGCCAGGAGAGCGTCAAACTTGGTGGCTGGCTTTTTAGCCAGGGATTTGAAGAAGTCTCCGTCCAGCAATCCTTGCACAAAGGCGGTTGTCTTGACCTCCTGGGTCACCGTCGGGACCTCCAAGGCGGCCGCGCTGAAACGCTGGAGGTACTCCTTAAGGGGCTCTCCTTCATTCTGATTGATTGAGAATATGCTTAATTCGGTCTTTCGGTGCTTCCCACTACTGGTGAATTGGTGTAGGAAAAGAGAACGGAATTCTTGGAAGCTCCCAATCACGACTGGCGGTAACTGGTTGAACCATTATTCTGCGGCCCGGACAAATGTGGTAACGAAGACTCGACATTTGATGCTGTCACTGTATCGATGCAGCAGGGCTGCATTTTCAAAACGAGATAAGTGCTCCTGTGGATATATGGTACCGGCGTACTCAGCTATGGCTGGAGTACAGCAGTTCACGAGTGGTTCGTCCGCCATTACTTCCTTCATAAAGGGGATGCCGCTTCGCTGCTGGCGCTCCCATCACTTGGTATTGAACGTCCTGCAGTCCCTTCTGGAGATACTCCAGTCGGGCCAACCATTGAGGGGGTACATCTCCCACCTGAGTAGGTAGTTGGGTGGATGGTCCTTCAGCCACGTTAGGCCTAGGTATCGCTGGAGTCGGGTCGGTCTGCTTAGCGGCGATCACTTCTGGGAGAGTTGTTACTCATGCAGGGACGAGGACAGCTAGTTGCTCGCGGATGGCCGACGCGATCATCTGCTGAATGGTTCCTAGGAAATCCGAAGATAGCTCCACAGGTTGGGCGTCTGTGGAGACGATGATCCTAGGAATGTCTGTGCCTGGGTCTGCTGACCTACGCGTTACAGTTGCTGTTGATCCAGAAATGGAGGCGAAAGGAGCGCTTGAGACGACCTGTAGGGTCTGGGTGGTGTTACTAGGTGTCTACTCACATCTTAAGCTCTGTGTTCCCACAGACGGTGCCAATTGATACGTCTGAAAATGCACAAGTCTGTTGGATTGACCTAAATAGCTTGGTCCGCGAAATGATACAAGTCCGACACAAGGGACCTGCAAGAAATACGTTAGCACTTCGACGCCCAAGTCAGTGATCAGTTAAAGAATAAAATAGATGAATGCGTAAAAAGTAATGTAAATAGCGGATGATTGCTATTAGGATGCTAGAGCATATATATTAATAAAACAAAAAATATTTTTTCATCATTTAATTTTATGTCCTATTAATTTTAGTCCTATAAGTACATCCATTAATTAATAAATCCTATAAATTTGAAAATAATAACAAATAGTTCTCTGGTTATTACAATTTTTGTCATTGCCTAAAAAGACTGTCGAGTTGGACAGTTTTTGGGATTTTTTAATCCTACATGGCTTTAGACATAAATTGGAAGACATGTTGGACATGTTCTGAAGGAAGAAAAAATTTAACAAATTTTGAATTAACAAATCCCGCCCCCCCCCTTTCTGCTAGCCGCGCCACCGCCACCCACACCGTCGCTTACACTCTCCCACCCCTAGCGCCTCCTACAGAGATGGGTGACAACAGAGGTGGAAGGCGATTGAGGTCGCCCTCTTCTGTTTGGGGGGGATGGGATGTGGTGGTGCTGGTATCGCCTTCAACACCATTTTAATAAAAATAATTAAAAGAAATTAAGACAAACATAAGTTTTAAAAGAAAGTTATATCTTCTAAAGAAAATTAAGAAAATTGATTTACTTTTTTCAATTTATAAATACTAATAAAAAATATTTGATGTTATTCAAGTAAAAATATATTTAAAACTATTCCTAGCAAGTAATGTTAAAAATTTTAAAATATATTATTCATTCTCTAAGTAATTCAGACAAGTTAGGAAAACTTTTATGCTTTTAGGTCATTTCCTCGCTAGGAATGCTAACTACAATCATGTTGGAGAGTCGTATTTCCAAAGTATCTCTAAATAGGCTGCTACTTTTGGCCAACATTACTATTAAATAAAATTCTAATTTTCAATTAAAAAAGAAATACTTTTATGCTTTGATAGAATTGTGTTCTTATAACTAATTCTTAGTTAGAGAATCATATTTACAGACAAGCGTCTCACATCGGTTGCAGACGAGGAGCTTGAGTGGCTTATAAGCCCCAAGACCTCTTCACCCAGCGAGCGTCTTTTCAAGGACAAACCTGTGAGGCTCATACGAAGCCAAAGCGAATAATACCTCGCGCAAAGGGGCACCAATCAAGTCGCATACGAGGAGATTGAGTGGCTTATAAGCCCCAAGATCTCTTCTCCTTATCGAGGTGCCTTTTCAATGACAAACTCGTGAGTCTCATACAAAGCCAAAGTAGACAATAGCTCGCGCAATGGGCACCGATCAAGTCGCATGTCGCATCACAACATTAACTTGAAATTAGAATAATATATACATAATTACAGTGAATTATTTTTACAATAAGTCATAAGGTTCACTAATTATTTAACAAATATAATTGCTTTTAAATTTTTACAACTTTATTTTATTATTGTAGAATAATAATAAAATAGTTATAAAAATTGCTTAGAATAATTTACTGCGGGCTATAATTTGTGAACGAATTAATTGGACAAAAAGGAACGATCACGCTAATCGGAAAAGAAAAAATCATTTTGGTGTAAGGAAATTAAATCCAAGATGAAATTGAAAAAAGTTGGTGAACTCATTGAATTAGTTGAATCGAATGTTACATATACAATATAAGCCCGTTTGGTTCGTGTGATTAGGCATTATAAATAATTTTATCATGCCTAATCACATGTTTGGTTAGTATTATTCGATCTCGGTATTAATACCGGGCCAATCTTATTAATCACAACAAATGTGATTATGAATCAAGCTCATTTAATTAGTATTAATAATCCTACAAGTTAATATTAATTTTTTCCCTAATTTACCCTTGGACACTCTTCTTCTCTCTCCTCGTCTCCACTCTCCCATTTTCTCTTTCTCCCATTTGCCTTTTTTGTTAGGAAAAATTGCATAATACCCCTTTGTATTATCCGAAAATTGCTAAAAACCTTATGTGTTAATTAAATAGTCTAAAAAGACCTTCTATAATTATAAATCTCTCAAAAAGAACACCTCTTCGTTAAAAAAAATGGAGAGTTGCTTACATGTGCCAGAAACAAGAGTTGGATACCATTTTGACCTTTTTTTAGCCTTTGACCATTTTGAATGAACAAAATTACCCCTATCTTATGCTATTATCCCCTCTCTTTATTTTTTTTATTAATTATTTACCCTTTTCACATTTTATTCAAAAATATTACAAATACTGAATAATTAATATTCATGAAATATTTATATGTAAAAAATATCAGTACACTAAATTAAAATTAATATACATTTTTTATATATGAAAATATCAAATATTTAGGATTATTTTTTATACGTCCGGAAACGCACAAATCCGTTGGATTGATCCAAATAGCTTGGGCCACAAAATGATACAAGTCCGACAGAGGGGACCTGCAAGAAATACGTTAGCACTCCAACGCCCAAGTCAGTGATCGGTTAAAGAATAAAATAGATGAATGCGTAAAAAAGTAATGTAAACTGATGATTGCTATTAGGGTGCTAGAATTTAATATGAGATAAAATTAAGAACCAAAGTCTAAAGAACCTGCAGGAGATCCCGATTTGAGAAAGGGACCTCATATTTATAGCGGAGAGTCCTAGTTTAAGAAGCGTAGCTGGGACCTTCAAAATCATCGGGGGTGGTTGGACGGTAAGAGTCGCCTGGATTCGGGGGTTTGTTAGGCGAGTGAAGTCTGAGTTGGGAGGTTAAGACTTGCTGAGAGAGAGTACCGGGTTGGTTGATCTGAGACATCCGGATGGTGTGACATCTGCTGGTGCTGTTCCTGGTTAATCATTTATGCTTGTTGGGCTAGGTTTTTATTTGGTCGTCATCATTTTTATTTAGGTCATTTTGGATATACACATATCATCAAACCCCCTTACTCTAAGGACAGGTAGGCTCGTCAGAACCTTTCCTTGGAGTAAGCTTAGGACAACTTCTCTCCTGGGATCTGCAATTTACCAGGTATCTTTGAGCCTGGGTCTTCGTCCTTACACCTTACGTTTCCTTCTTTTATCGCGCACGTCTGATTTTGTTTCTGTTTTTGAAATAATAGCCTTAGGGCAGTCATGATTAGGGAAAGGGGCGTGTGGCTGGCTCCAGATTCATCTAGCGCCTATTCGTGGTTAACGGCTTCTCGAGGGGAGGTTACCCAGACTGGCTAGGTAACTTCCCTTCCACCTTTCCTTTTTTAGGCGATTTCTCTTCTCTTTGTTTTCTTCTTTTTCGCTTTCTTGAGCCAAGGCGACGTCCTTCTCAGGTTTTTGTGGTGCTGATTTTGTTTAGCATTTTCCTTTTTTCTACTGTCTGTCAGTCTGTTTTTGGGTCGCTTCAGCTCGTTAGAGAATCCGTAGGTGGAGGCGAGGATGCCTTTTAGACTACTTCAATGGGGTTAGGTCCTAAACCTTCCGTCCCTGAAAGTGGTCGAAGGTGGAGCCTGGATCAGGCCGCTCGTCGGCTTCTTCATGAATCTTAAGGGGATGAGGGAGATGAGTGGGAGAAAGGGTCTTCCCAAAACGAAGGGATCCCACCACTGAGAGGGGTTCCGCCAGGAATAGGAGGGTATTGCCCTTCTGGGTTGGACTGGGTGTCTTGTTTCCTAGGATGTGATGAGGTTAACCATTGGTGGAGGAATTCGCTTTCCTCCAGATTTCACGATTTTGTCCTGCCCCGATAGCCATCCTAGTTCACCTCCTGCTAATAGGATGAGTTTATTCTCTTCCCAGCTTCAAGCTGGCTTGCGATTTCCCTTGCATTTATTCTATTGTGAGGTTTCTCATTTTTTTAGGGTTCCTTTGAATCAGTTGGTACCGTTCTTTTTTTGTATTTTGTTCGCTTTTTCCATGATTTTTCCTACTTAATAGTGTCATCCCCACTGCTACCATCTTCTCCCAATGTTTTTAGTTGAAGAGAACTGAGCCAGGCATCTTTCATTTCACGCCTAGGCAAGGAGTTTCCTTCCTTCCTACCCCTAGTCCTCCCAAGCGGTGGAAAGGGATTTTTTTCTTTGTCCTCCCGCCTAGGTCTTGGACTATTCCCGGCGTTAGATAGATGATCCCCCACCTGCTTTGCATTTTTTCTTAGATGACAAATCTTCCAATCTTTGCCGCCTTGTCGAGAGGTTAAAATGAGTCACCTTACGACTATAAGCTTATGGCCGAGGACAGGCTCTTATGGCCACTTCGGGTCAAGCCCTTGAGTCGAACCTCTGGGGCAAGCGTTGGCTATCTCTGTCATGTTCTTTTTGTATTTTTTAATGAATTCTTTGAGGAATTGTCTAAGTGATTTTTATCTTTTTTTTTTATAGACGCCATCATGTTCAGCAATTTTCTCAGAGAAGAGCATCGTGTTGCTACCACGCTTCCAAGTACCAAATCTTCTCAAGGGGTTTCTTTCTCTGGAGATAAAAGGGAAAAACATTCTTCAATTGCTCATCCTGGGTCATCCTCGAAGAGACTGAGGCCGAGTTCTTCGGTGGTTTCTCCTATCAGCTCCACTCGCCATATTCCTCCACCTCATCCTCCCAGGGATTATGGGGGAGGATCTTTCCGCTCTCCTTCATCCTCGATCGGGGCGGGGGGGTATATAATCATCTAATGTTGGACTCTGAGAGGGAGGCGGCCTCTTCCCGAGCCGCCGATATCCTGAATGGCGCCGCCACTTCTTCCGACAGACGTCTCTTGTCCTTGGTGTCCCGGGAGGATTTGGACAAAATGTTGTCCTTCGTGCTTGCAAAGGTATGTCCCCTACTTGGTCTCTTCCTTGGTCCTTTGTTTAATTGCATTTGTGATTTCTTTGTTTTGTCCCAGGTTGTGACTTTAAGAGGGGAGCTATTGTTGCGCCATATTGGTGAGTCTGGAAAGGGCCAAAGGCGGAAGTTGGAGAAGCAGGTGGTGCATCTACAGAGGGAGGCAATTGATCTTCGAGCGTCGAAGAAGGAGATAGTGACCAGGTATCTGCAGGCGGAAAAGGAAATTAAGAAACTTCATCGGGATATAGCCGCCATGAAGAAGGACCATGGTTATTAGGATGGCGGAAAAGGACCAGATCCGCGAGAACTTCCCTGATACCGAGGAATGGCGGGACTATCTGGATGCTTATTGGGCTAGCCGCCTTTTTGAGTTCAAGAAGTCCGATGACTACAAGAGAGAGGTGCTTTGGTGGCTGGATCTTTTCTTCGCATTGCTTTTGAAGTCTGCCGTCAGTAGTGCCTTGCCCAAGGTTATCTTCCTGCTAGAGAAGAAGTTGTCTTCCTAAACTTCGACCTGGTGCTGGATACAGCCCCAGATCCTTTTGGCTAGCCTATCTCCGTTGTTGGATCTCCTCCTGTGGATTCTGGTATTGACTCTTGCTTGTCTCGTTATTCTGCTTTTGACTTCTTTTGTGATTTCTTTGATTATGACCTGGGTGTATCTTTTCAGAAGAGGATCTAGACCAAGTCCTTGGGGCTGCGCTGGGAAAGGTGGTTCCGGAGGGGTTCCCGCCAGCACTGATAGTGGAAGATATCACAGGTCCCTCGAGGAAAGCTGAGGCCGAGGATGCTGCACCCCCCCACGAGGAGGTGGCCAGAGATAACCTAGGAAAGGCCCCGTTTGTGGGGTAGTTGGATTTTATGTGTACCTGACTTGAACAACTTTTTTTATTCCTTGTTTTTCCCTCACTTAAGGTGAGGATGAGACAGTTTATTTTCTCGCACTAATGTTCCTTCCTTATCGACTTAGGCTTTAGTATATTTCGCTTTTCTCCAGCTCGTTGATTTTTTGCTGCAAGTGTTAGTATGAATATCACGAGATTATAGGATGAAATGGTTAGAAATGACCCTTCGGTTTTTTATTTCTATAGGTGTTGTGACCTTGGTTTAGAATAGGACGTCTCCCATTCTCAAGGGATGCCTGATTTTTATTTCTTCAGGGCTTATTCCTTGGGGAGTGCTCCTTTGTCGTGTAGAAGTTTAGGTGAGCTCTGGCTAACCTTGAGAAGACCTTGGTCCAGGACATTATTTGAGATTCGAGGGGGGGTCCAGGCCTGAGACCTGGTCGTAGTCCTCGGCATAGGACATGCGTTGGAACGTTTCAGGAGTCTTTACATTTTAGGACATTTATTGAGGCTTGGTAGATGCCCTAGGACTAGGACGGGTTTGAGAGCTCGATGGCCCAAGTCGTTGCCGAATGTAAAATGAGGTCCTAGGTTATGAGCTTTTTGTAGGTAAGCGGGTTGTGTTGTGCCTGGGGCTGAGTCTGAGCGAGGTCCTAGGACTTAGGAGGAGAATCTCCTTAGGTTGTGTACGTTCCAGGGTCTACCCACCGTACGACCTTCTGCATCTTCTAGTATATAAGCTCCATTTCCGATTATCTTGGAAATTTTGTAAGGACCTTCCCATTTGGGGTCTAGCTTCCCACTGGTTTTAGGGTGTTTATCCTTCGCAATGCCAGGTCTCCCACTTGAAAATGATGAGTTTTCACTCTCTTGTTTCTCGTAGTTTATCTACAAGGTCTAGATATTCTTTTAGGAGCTGGGAATTGCTTCCTTCGTTGAAATACATTATTCTATGCGGAGGTATCCCCAATTCGGCTGAGATGAGAGCCTATGTTCTATATACTAGGGAAAAAGGGTTTTCCCTTGTGGAACCTCTAGGTGTGGTCAAATATGACCATAAAACACTAGTTAGTTCTTCGACCCAATTACCTCCTGCCCTGTCTAGCCTTTTCTTGATGCCTTGCACTAGGATGCGGTTAGTGACCTCGACTTCCCTATTAGCCTAGGGATGGGATACTGAGGTGAACCTATGCTTTATGTGTAGCCCTGCACACCAGCCTTGTATCCTTTGTCCTTGAAATTGTCGGTCATTGTCAGATATTATTTCTCAGGGCAGTCCGAAGCGACATATGAGGTTCTTCCATATAAACTTCATGATTTCCCCTGCAGTAATGCGGGCCAGAGGTTCTGCCTCTACCCATTTTGTGAAATAGTCGATGACAACTAAAAGGATTTTTCTTTGCCCAATTGAAAGTGGGAATGGTCCCACTATATCCATCCCCCCTTTGGGAGAAAGGACATGGTGATAGCATGATATTGAGTGTTTCGGCAGGTTAATGTATATGAGTGGCATGCTTTTGACATTTCACGCATTTGTTCACCAACCGTTCTGCATCTTGTTTCATAGTGAGCCAGAAATACCCAGCTCGTAAGGCTTTGTTGGCCAGTATTCGGGTCCCGACGTGGGATTCACAACATCCATCGTGTATTTCTTTGAGCACGTGCAAACCTTATTCTTAGGACAGACATCAAAGCAAGGGGTGTGTAAAAGACTTCTTATACAACGCTCCTCCTTGCATCAAGAAGCGGAGGGCTTGAGTTTTTACCTTGGTGGCATCCCATCTGTTCCCCGAGAGATGTCCTTCGTCTATCCACCGTATTAGGGGTGTTTGCTAATCGTTGTCGTTCAATGTGATGGCTTGGATGTTGAGTGAAGCTCGTGGCTGAGGCAAGTGTTTACAGTGATATGTCATGTCCTGCAGTCTTCCATGGCACTGGTTAGTTTCGCTAGGGAATCTGCTTTACCATTTTCTTTCTTGGGGATTTGTTGTAGCTGGAAGCTTTTGAAATTTGTCTTTAACTCTTCTATCTGCCGAAGATATTGCGCCATGTTGTTTTCCTTGGCCTCATACTCCCCGCTCATCTATTTTACTATTAATTGTAAATCAGAGTAGGCTAGGAGGTGGGAGGCGCCAGTGTCCTGGGTTATCTTTATGCCTAGGACCAAGGCATAGTATTCGGTTCGTTATTCGAAAAATTTTTATCTCAAACTCCATGTCTTTCCCTTGGGGGGAGGTAATTATTATGCCTACTCCGCTCCCTTGTGCGGTGGAGGATCCGTCCACGTGGAGTAGATAAGGTCTTTCTTTGGGAACCTCTTTCTTGGGGTGGTTCTTGTCATTTCGGATATGAAGTCAGCCAAAGGTCTGGGCTTTGATGGTCGTTCGGGATAGATAGAGAGGTCATTTTTGCTTAGCTCTACTGCCTATTTTACCAATCGCCCCGATGCTTTGGGTCTGCTTAGGACTTACTTCAAGAGAGAGTATTGGTTCTGACTCTGATAGGGTAAGAAAAGAAATAAGGGCGCAGTTTCCTTACTGTGGCGACCAGGGTCAGGGCCAACGTTTCAATAGGCAGATAATGACATTCTGCCCCATTAAGGACTTTATTGACATAATAGATGGGTGTCTGACCACCGTCTTCTTCTCGTTCTAATACAGAGCTATAGCCTGGGGCGTTGATGACAAGAGGTAAAGAGTGTTGCCAGGCATGGGCGTCACCAGCAAAGGGGGTTTTGCCAAGTATGCTTTGAGATATTCAAATGCTTGTTGACACTCCTCTGTCCATTCGAAATCTTTGACCTTCCTTAGTATTTTGAAGAATGGTAGGCCTTTCTCGATAGATTTTGATATGAATCGACTAAGCGCGACCATCCTTCCTGTCAGCCGTTGCACTTCGTTCATGTTGGGTGGGGGCCCCATGTCCAACATAGTTTTGATCTTGGCTGGGTTGGCCTCGATAACTCGTTGGGTTACCATGAATCCTAGGAAACGCTCTCTATTGACCCCAAGCGCGCATTTTCATTTGTTGAGTTTTAGCGTGTATTTTCTCAATACCACGAAGGTTTCTTCTAAGTCTTCCACATGGCTGCGGGTTTCTTTGCTTTTTACTAACATGTCGCCCACGTATACCACCATGTTCCTACCTAACTGAGGTCAGAATATTTTGTCCACCAGCTTTTGATGGTAGCTCCTGCATTTTTTAGCCTAACAGGCATGGCTACGTAATAGAATGTTCCGTCCGAGGTAATGAAGCTGACCCTTTTATGGTCTTCTGGTGCTAGCATTATCTGGTGGTACCCTTGTGAAACGTCCATCATGCTTAGGAGTTTGCATCAGGATGTGGAGGCCACCAGTTAGTCAATCCTAGGTAGTGGGGTAGAAATCTTTGGGACACGCCTTGTTGAGGTCCCGTAAATCTATGACATTCTATTATTTTCGCTTGGTTTGGGACTAGGACCAATTTGGAAAGTCATTCGGGAATTGTATCTCCTTGATGTGTTCGGCATAACAGTTTGTTTACTCCTCGGATGATTGTCTTTTTTCAGGCCCGAAGTGTCGTTTTTTTTTTACCGCCTTGGCACTAGGGTCTAGGTTGAGGTGTGTGTGATGACACCTGGGTCGATCCCCTCCAGGTCCTGGGGAGTCCATGCAAAGATATGTTTGTTTCTTTCGAAGGCAGTTGATTATTTGATTTCTGACATTTTCGGTCATCTTGGATCCTATTTTCGTAACCTCCCTGAATCACCAAGGCAAGCTCGATCGTAAGGAGTTCCTCCACCGCGTGACAGGGTTCTCTTCGTCTGGCTCGGGAATAGGTATTGGATCATTTTTTCGTTTATTGGAGTCCTTGGTTTCAGGAGGTTCTTCCGCCCCTCTCTTCTTTCCTTTTTTATGGCTTCAATATAACATTTGCGCGCTTGCAAGGCATTGGCCTGGGCTTCCCCCACTCCTCCGATCATCGGGAACTTGATTTTCACGTGATATGTGGATATAACAGCTCGAAAAGTGTCAAGCGTTGGTCGTCCTAGGATAATATTGTATGCGGACGGGATATCCACAACCAAGAACTTGAGCAAGCATGTCTTCCATAAAGGAGTGGTTCCCAAAGTTAAGGGGAGCAAGACCATACCTCTGGTATGAACTACCTCCCCGGCGAAGCCATATAGGGAAGTGTCTACTACCTAGAGAAGTGCGCCTCCTAATTGCATTTGATTATATGCCTCTCCAAAGAGTATGTCAGTCGAGCTGCCTGAGTCTATAAAGACACGCTTTATTTCATAATTGACCAACAAGGCTGTGATGACTAGGGCATCGTTGCCCTATATCCTAGGTCTGTGTAGCTCCTCTTGATCGAACTGGATGAGAGGGGCGTCATTGGCGGGTTCCACCTCCATTACTTCTCTCGTCGATGTTTCATAGGCCTCTCGTACCTGGGCCTTCCTAGACTTTTGTGAGTCTCCTCCGACAGAACACCTGTGATCATCCTTATCACGCCCTTCCTAAGTGGGTCAATAACTTCAGCATTTCCCGTCATTGAAGTTTAGGTATATTTTTTACTGGGGATTTTTGACATTCTTAACTTTGCCAATCTCGTATTTTAGGTATGACTTAGTGCTCTGGCTTTCTCCCAGTATACATATTCCTGCAGGTAACCATTTTGAATTAGTTGTTCAATCTCGTTCTTCAGGTGCCTGCACTCCTCAGTTGTATGTCTATAGTCGTTTTGGAATCAACAGAATTTGTCAAACTTGGGACAATGGGGTCCTTCTCTATACGCCATGGGTCTGGACAACATACCCTTGCCTTCAATGGCCATAAGTGCATGGGTTATGGGATGGTCAAAGGGTATACACCGTGTTCACCTTCTGCCAAGCTGGTCTCTTATCTTTGAAGTTCGTCCTTGGCTTTTTGAAGGACCTTCATCTTTGTTTCCTACCTTTTCTCTCCTCGTCATTCCCTCTTGGATGCATGGGCATCCTCCATGTTCATATATTCGGGCGCCCGGGCCAGGAGAGCATCGAACTTGGTGGCTGGCTTTTTAGCAAGGGACTTGAAGAAGTCTCCGTCCAGCAATCCTAGCACCAAGGAGGTTGTCTTGAACTCCTGGGTCACCGTCGGGACCTCCAAGGCGGCCATGCTGAAACGCTGGAGGTACTCCTTCAGGGGCTCTTCTTCCTTCTGGCGGATTGAGAAGAGGCTTAATTCGGTCTTTCGGTGCTTTCTACTACTGTGAAATGGTGTAAGAAAAGAGAACGAAATTCTTGGAAGCTCCCGATCACTGCCGGGGGTAACTGGTTGAACCATTGTTGTGCGGTCCGGACAAAAGTGGTGACAAAGACTCGACATTTAATGTCGTTACTGTATCAGTGCAGCAGGGCTACATTTTCGAAACGAGATAAGTGCTCCTGTGGATCGGTGGTGCCGTCGTACTCAGCTATAGCTGGAGTAAAAATTCACAAGTCATAAAAACATAATCTTTTAACTCATCATAAGCAAAACCAAAACCTGAACATAATCATTCATCGCTTTTCCCTTCATAAATACAAAATTCTTTTGCTTTTGAATTTGAAAAGGAAGAAATAATAATGATAAACGACATCTGAGAAAGAACAATGTCGCCTGATCAATTTATGAGGATATAATTGTGGAGAAATTTATGATATAATTATTATGCATGATTTAAAAGTTTAAAAATTGGTCTAGGAATCTAGGATTAAAATAGGCGGTTCATAATTAATTGCGAGCTCATCAACCATGTTCAGTGTCATCACAAATTTGATACTCTGAATGAATGTTTAACTATGAGAATAGAGTGTGGGTGCGGTACTTATCTTTAATACCGAGATGGATTGAGGATGTTTCTTGCCATCAAGAGATGTTGAAGAAATTGCTAGGCGAGACGCATGACCAACTTATCTACTTTCTTATATGAAATTGTTCAATTTTCTTTTCTTTCAATCGTGAATGCGGTTATTTCTAAATACATATATATATATATATATATATATATAGATTTTACTTTTTTATTTGAGATCCAGTTTATATGTGAAAAAAATGACTACGATTTTGTTTTCTTTATCCTTTCATTTTGTTTTGGTCAATTGAAAGTAAATGGCATGGAGGTGGAGGGAAGTTGAAGACATCGATTTGTTGCTGCAGGAGGGGGCAGCGCAGGGATAGGGGCCTGGTGGGTGGTGGTGTTGAATTGAGGCGTCGCTGTAGAAAAAATCACTGTCCCTATTTTCATTTGTAGGCTATATTTCATTTATCCTATTCGCCTAAGGAAAAGGGATCAACACTCGATTTTTCATTTCTTCTTCTTTCCTTTTATTTCCGAGCGTGAGCGCATGCATTTTGCTGAAAAAAGCCACATAGACTGAGAAGAAAAAGAAGAACAAGTGTAGGTTGCGGATTGAAGAAAATGTGGCTGTAGAAACAAGGTGGGGAGGGAATCAATTGTAGAAACATGGGTTCCTTCCTTTTTTAATATTTCAAAGAAAATATGGCGAATTTTTTTACTAATGAAAATAAATATTAAAAAAGAATCGAAAGAAATAAAATGACTAATCATATTTGGAACCCAAACACAACAGACTAAATATCCTTAAGTCACGGAGGATAACACAAATGAGCCACTTACCCTTTTTTATCCCTGAAAAAACCTGCCATTCTCCAAAGGTATAAATCTATTTAATTTGTAGTTGGTCTTTGAAAATAATATTATTATCTGCTAACATATCATGGTTAGACGCGTTACGAAAAAATGATTATAAATTATATCTCACCCAGGACACATCCTAAATATTTTTTGCTATTTGATGTGAGAGAGTAGTTCCAATAATGTATAGTCACTTTAGTATCTCACATAATTATTTCTTATATATAATCTTAATCTTATTATATCAATAAGCCTCAAATGCGATTCATATTATATAAATCAAAATACTATCCAACTATTATTATCTCACATTAATGTCCACTCTCGCACCACATCCATGATGTCCACTAGCTATACATTTTTTTGAACTATACCACGATACAGACCACATGTTTCTTCATTTTTCTCAATAGTTTCTCTGAACCTCTTAAGCATATTTATATAAAGACCAAACAATATGACATAGCTACAATAATCTATCAGGCCACCGAGAAAAAAAACAGGAGAAAATAAATAGAAATACGATGCTTGAGTAACCTTTCACGTTAGGCCGAAACAAGGAAAGAAATACAACTACACATATATAAACTAAATATCATTATACAACACTATAGGTACACACATTAGAATATCATTTTGATCTACTAGCCGAGACCGACTCTTTAAATTCTATTTACAAACCAGCCACCTACCAACACGGAAGCCCTCCATAATCTCTGCGACACTTCTTTCACACCTGCTCTGCCCACAAAAGCTAAGATGTACTCTCGAACTATCATGCACCACCTTACCATCTATCACGCTATCACATACATAAAACAAATAGTTAACAGTACCATAACAAGAGTACATATTGAGTAGAAATATGTTTAAGTGAACTATGATAACAAATTCGCGAGGAGCACACTCTCAGAACTAAAACAAGTAATAAAGTAACTGAAATTGAATCGTCGCAATCATATAATCTCATATAATAATTAACACCCACGTATGTTCAATACACAATGTAAGAACAATGATAATTAAGCAATAGCCGGCATCCCGATTGAGCAGATATCAATATAAAAAAATGAATAACACTAAATATAACATCACTATACTCAATTTATGACCAGATTGATTAACACATATATGTCATAGTGTCCCACACTACACCAAATATATCTAGGAGATTAAAAAGAACTAAACTCACAGAATAGCATAATAATTCAGATCGTCAAAAATTCTAATTATTTTATTGTTATATTATATTCTAAAATCAGATAACACAAGTCACTAATCTAATCGTACTTTGAACATTGACAACCTTCACTCCTCTTACCTATTATATATATATTACTAAATTTGTACTATACCATCACAGAATAATGCAACTATATTCTCACAATAAATTTATTGACCTAATTCCGTCTTTTAAACAACTATACATGCTCCAATAACCCATCATCATTTACCTACACACCAAATATAATGATAAATAAATATTATAATAATAATCTCAACATAATATATAACACTCATATATAATATACTTTTACTAGATAATTAAGTGCTAGTCTATTGTTACCAAAACATAATCTTTGATTATTAAAAATAATCATATTCAAATATCCATTATCCATATCCATGTTTCACACATACAATACACAGATTGTCTAGAAGGAAAGCGATAAGAAAGGTGTATCAATTGGTTTTAGCACACATATTATAATGTTATGCATAAAAATAAATAAAAAATCACATTTTATATAATAATATTAATTAACCTAATACATATCAACACATTCACCCCCCAATCCAACTCTAACCGCCAGAATTCCAAAATCCAAATTCCAACTCCCCACAGCTTCATAACCACTCATGAGTCAATCGACCGGCATCTCACCGACTCCACACAGCACTTATCTCGTTTCCGAAAAAGATAGCCCTGCTGCACTGATACATAACGACGATAAATCGATCACTTGTCAATCCTCCTAGTCAGAGCCCACAAAGCGCGCCACACCCAACACCACCAAGGCGCCATACAGGAGAAAGCAGCAACCCCAGTTACGCGGCCGAGAGCAGCACCTGAGCAGCGGCGGCGAGCGAGCCGAGAGCGAGAAGCACCCAGCAGCGCGCGCGCACGAGCTAGAACGCAGGCAAGACAACGAATGAAGGCCTCCTCTTCATCGCCACACCGCCAAGAAGGAAGAAGAAGCCCTGAAACGGAGTCGCCACCTCCTCCACCAGACTCTCCGCTTCAGCCGGCCGCAAACCCTAACGCTCCACGCACCGTTGACACTGCGCACCAAGGAGCCCCAGAGAGAGCAACCTCCTAAGGATCTTTCAACAGGAGCTCCGGACGAGCAATCGCAGCTAAAGACACAACAATACATGCGAGCTAACACTCACAAGACGCTCACGGAGACCCAGACCTCTTCGACGCCTCCCCTTGCCGCTTGGACGCCCAATAAATGACATGGCGGACCTGCCCCAACCCAAGAGGGAATCGACAGAGGAGCAGAGATTAAAGGAAGGAGTAGGATAATACCAACGTAGCGTGAAGGTCCTTCCAAGTATAATAGATCCTAGAGGGTAGCGTTACTCGTTACGCACAAAACAATCAAAAAAGATATAAAAAACCAAAACTCGTGCTAGACTACGCGGAACACGAGTCGGCTACTTACTGTAGTTCTCTAGAACCATATAACCCATAACCCAATGCAGGCATGACGTACCATAATGAAGAGAGAAGTAGCATAGAGCAGACCTATATGTTCTCCATAAAATCCATTGCGCCGTACACGAGAGAGACCCTCTTCCATTTTTAGCGTCTCTCATGCTTCTGCATTTCAAATTTCTCCTGTTCGATCTCCAACAACACAGATTCATCGAGTACAAATCGAGGCAGCAATTAAACAAGAAGAATCAGATATCCGGAAGATGTGCAACCACCACATCCAATGAAGCAAAATATTAACAGGAGGGAACGAACGTAAGAGACATACAGAATCAAGGGCGTTTAGAAAATCCTCGCTGTTTGTGGAAACGGGTTGGTCGAAGATGCTTTAGAAAACGCATCACGATTTCACATAGCATGCGCAACAGCCTTTGTATGGGTCTTACGTCGCAAAATATATATTTCTTGAAAGGTCATCAAAGAATCCACAAAACTATACGCTGCAGTCTAGTTACGCACATATTCTTGGAGGTTAGAGAGATTAGGATCTTCACACAAATTTCTTAGTATCACGCATCGCTGAATTAATATAAGGATGATACAGGATATAAGCTGTAAGGAGGGAGAGGACTACACACCATATTAGATTAGCTGAACATGGATCTCCTTCATGTCTCGTAATGTTTAGTCGGGTCTCGAGATAATAACCCACAAATCCCCGCTGAATGTATTATATTAAATTCCCCGCGATTTGCTTGTAACATCGGCCATATTGACCGTCCAGTCTATCTCTCGTTCGAAGTTATCAACTCAAGAGGTATGCTACCATCTATGCACCGTTATCTGGTCTTTTTATGCTTGTCCTATTACTTCTTCGTATTTCTTTCTTTCTTTTTTTAATTGGGTTTCCTTCCCTTTAACACATGACTCTTTGAGGACACGTTGAATCTTGGAAAATCCACTAACACAGTGCTTTTGCCTACAAGACTGTTGTGGTGCCCATTTTGGTTGGATATTGAAGCATTCTGGAGGTTTTATTTCTACAAATTTTTTCCTAATTTACCTTTCAAGATTTTTGAAATTTTCTTGATATAGATAGAAATGCTGGATGTTTATGAGGCATAATTTCTGACCGTCATTTCATTGTCAAGTTTTTTGTATAACTTCAATAGTTCTTTGTCATTTTTGTAGTTTTCAGCATCTCTTATCTGGAGTTATGCATGAAGATTCCACCATTGCTAGGCTTCGTATTGCTTATTTCCCTGGTTCTTGCATTCAGAGAGGTATTGTATTTGAACCGAGTCTGTTTTTTTTTTTTGTTTTCTATGGTTCGATTCTTGATATGGTAGACTAGCAAATAACTGAATTTTGGAGAGAGTACATATTAATTATTGTACATATGAACTCTTTGTGTTGCATGGTTTCTTGGTTTGATAAATTAACAGGTTCTCATCTTCACTGTCTTTTTTTTTTTTTTTTCTTTTTCCCCTTTATGGTTGTGAATTAAACATGATATTGTTTTGTGGATTTGTTACGAAAGTGCTGGAGATATTTTACTATTTTCTATTTTCAGGCTCTAGTTCTCAAACTTCTGGGGGAAATGAATATGATGACAGTTTACTGCATGCCCAAGTTACTAATTTCCTTATCTTAGTTATATTTTTCTCTTATTCTTAATGCTAAGCATATTCACTTGAACTCATAATACAGACTCTTGCTCATTGAAAATTGATGGTATGTGGATTGGCTTGAATTTTGCGATGCCCTGGATTGGGATAGGAAAGAATGTTAAGTTTCAACAAAATATAACTGTTGTATGCATAATAGTTACATATCTATCTTTTTGTGCCAATTGTGTTTTTTAATAGTTCTATATTTACCTTTGTGATTATAATGGTACAATGATTTTCTTTTTCTGAATTTAGTGGTATTTTCTCAACTTATGTGAACTAGTTATGCTTGGTTCATATAGACTTTCGTTCTGATTAATTTGGCTTTGTTGTCTATATATTACCCGTTACTAGCATATATTTGATCTTTGTCGATTACACCTTATTGGTGGTCTAGCACAATCTAGAGTGAGACTACTACTTGAAGCTAATGGGAACTCATGTTGTGATATCTTGACTTTGATGAGTGACTCGGGTCCATTTTTGGATCCAGAAGTAACCTTTTGTTTTCCTACAATTATCTATATTGCCAATCAGATTCGCCTTTCTCCTATGTTAATATATATATATATATATATATATATATATATATATATATATATTCACTATAATGTAAGTGCCATCCAACCACTCTCTTTTGCTTCTATTTTAGCTTGAGTTCAATAATCTTCTTAAATCATTAGAAGCTTGCGATTCGATCAGCAGTATTCTTTTCTTAAGCTCATGTGGGAGAAGTTTCTTGAATATCTTCACCTGCATCTGGAAAACTTTCTTGATTATAAAGTATGTTTGCTATGTCTCTTATGCCCCTGAGTCTAGCAACTTTCTTGTTAGAAAGTATCGTTGCTATGTCAGTATGTTGGTTATGCCCCTTAACTAGAGTGTTCAATGACCTAAGGTTTAAGTCACAGGTTTACACTGTGGCACCCAATGATTATCTCTGTTCTTTTCTCACATCCTAGTTTCTTTCACAATTCTGTCTTTAATGCATATTACAGGATATGGAAGCAATATCTGATTTTGTTTGCCATAACACATATAGCATATAATTATAAAATGGTATCAGTTTACTTGAGAAATCATTTTTTCAGTTCTATGTATAACAAGCATTTTATTTTGATATATAGATAACAAGCATTTATGGTATCAAATTATTTGATTAGTGTAGGTGATCTATACTCGTTTGTTGAAAGATTGAGGGCCTGAGCTTGAATTTGGTTTGTCAAATTTGTGCGAACTAAAGTAATCTCATATTCTTATGAATTGTGTGGAATTCAAAAGGTTAATGTAGAAAATTTGAACACTCACCTAAAACACCTATTGGCTGCTCCTATAATGTATTTTGACACCATTTAGAGCCTAATGGTAACCCCCCGTATCTATAGTTTCCTCTCGATTTTTTTTTCTATCAGAGAAGTATCCATGTTCCTTTCCATTCTACTCTGTTGATTTTCTCCCTCGTTTGAAAATCAAGAAATGTTGGATCCATTGTGTTTACAATTTGTAAATTTCAAAACCTACAGCCCTGCTTTGATTTCTAAGAAGGCCCTCGTTGTCACCATTTTAATTTGGAAAAAACAGGAATATAATTTTTTATGCTGCTAAGAATCTTAAGGATGCATGTGTAGTTTTGAATGCCAATATGAAGAACAAAACTTCGTCCTTTTTGCATCTTTAATCTTGGTTTATTCATTTTGTGGGGATCTCTTCATGGGATTGCTTAGAATTTTTTGATGCTCTATATTTATCATTTTGTATGGATGTGCAGAAAATCATGTCATGTTCTTGACATCTTCACGTTTGCAGGTCTATCGTAGAAAAATTTGTCGGAAATTCTTTACTATACAATTATAAACTATTTATTTGTGAACTTTGATAATGGAACACTCTGCTAAAATATAGGATGGTTGTCTATATGCCACTTTTATATATTTTTTTAAAGTGATTTGATAACTCGTTTCTTTTTTTTTTAATATTATATAATTCTTAAATTTGAGAAATGATTTTCAAGGAACATACAGTTTTGGTAAATAGATAATCTTTGACATGGAAAATACTATGATTGTGTATTCAGGAACTTATTCACAAATTTGTTTTTCTTATCAAATGCCTTCCTTTTTAAAAGATGTACTTACCACAAGTATTTCTCTTTTTTCTTTCTCTTGATAATTTAACAAGTTTTTCACTTGAAAATGTTTAGTTGCTTATGAATTTTAAAATTCTTTTGATCAACTTTTTTCTTCTCAAATCAGCTTGTGGTGCAAAATTTTTTTTTCCAGATAATTATTGGTAGCCTGTGATAAATGTTTTTGGATAAATGCTTCAGAAGTCTCGGAAAATCCAT
>JACGWL010000681.1:0-65078 GCA_034509725.1 Sesamum angolense
GCGCTGGGCGTGCGCGGGCAGCAGGCCGGGGCGCGTGCGCAGCAGGCAGGCTGCCTGCGCGCGTGCGCACGCCTGCTGCCGACCGGCTGGGCCGGCCGGCGTCTGACCTGATTTTTTCTATTTTTTCTAGAATTTTTTCATTTTTGATTTTTTCTTATTTTTTTTTCTGCATGTTTTTTTATGAAACAGTTAATTTTGGTGAATTTAATTTTTGGTTGAGATTTGGTATTTCCAAGATTAAATACTAAAATTAATTTGAATGGGTTTTTCAAACAAGAATTGATTTTTTGGCATGGGTTGCACTTATGTCCATTATTAAGTTGCATTATTTTACATATAAATTTCTGAGATTTGATGTGTAATTAATTATGATATTGATGTCATTAATTATAATGCATGGTTTGCATTATATTTGTGTGCATGTTTTTTTTGAAAATAAATGTGCTATTTTGTTAATTGGATTAACATGGATGATCACGACGCCATTGGGCCCTGTGTATGGTTTTATTTCTGTTGGGTTGGGGCTGCGTGCCTCTTATTTTCCTTTTTCTCTCTTCGTTTTTAGCCTAATATGTTTAAGGCTTGTTTTCCCTATTAATGTACTCCCCCAACTGTTGATTGGGGTTTCTTTTTAAGTTGTAATGAGAGTAGAATAGGTGGAGAGGATTTTACTTTATTTTAATAATTGTAAAGAGCAAGCCCAGACGATGGAGGCCCATGGAGGAGGCCATGGGTTGGCCCACGGAGATCCATGGATAAGAGGCCCGAAGATGGAGCCCACGAAGGAAATGAAGAAATAAAGAGAGATTACAAGGCCCATAATGTGTTAATGGGTTAAACAACTTGTAATAACGTAGGCCTACCCTTGACTGACCATAGATCCACTGCGGGCTCAGTGGGTCGCATAGGTTTTGGGCTTGTGATCATCCAACAGGGGCATGCTAGGCTTTTATTTTGCATGCGATGCGTTTTATTTAAATGCATTATATATTGGATATATTGACATGCAAGATATTAATTGTGATGAGGCCTCGGTCAAACTACTAAAATGAACTCTCACTTGGTTGGACCAAGTTAATTATATTAGACCTTAAAATTGGAAATAAACACATGGCTCGTTATTCCATACATCCATCCACAGTAATGTAGTGAGGAGCCAATTTCACCCATACGTGGTCTCACGAGTCGTGGCACGTTTGGACTGAAATGAAGCTGCACTGTTACTGTGAACGAAGTGAATACACACCTATTTCCCTGTCTCACGAGTCGTGGGGGCAATAGTGTGTGCTATGATTTGGTTGATGGATTAGGACTAATGCTAAGTGATGTAATTTCCATGCCTTCCATCCACAGTAATGTAGTGAGGAAGCTGATTTTAGCCACACGTGGTCTCACGAGTCGTGGCACGTTTGGACTGAAATAAAGGTGCACTATTATTGTGAACGAAAAGACTACGCTTCTATTTCCCTGTCTCACGAGTCGTGGGGGCGATAGTTTGCGGTATGATTCGGTTGATGGGTCGGTCTGACACTAAGTAACGTGATTTGCTTGGAGTCCTCGAATCACGTGAAAAGGTGAGGTAAAATATCTTGGGATCTCGTAGGACGAGAATGGTGTTGGATACCCACAAGGTTATTTCCATGTGAATCGTAAAAGCGGGGCATGGAGAATTTTGCTTGTGGACCTCAAGCCCACTAGGAAAATGGTTTTCCCGAAACCCATTTGAGAGTAATGGGCTTTCGCAGAATAGTGGGAGGTTAATGACTGAAGTCCAAGTCCTTAACTTGAACCTAATATTATGATAATCTGCTTACTTTTCTGTTTATTGTTAATTTCTAAGAATCCACTTAACTATACTTGGGCTCATATTTAATGGAACAAACTTTTTGATTGACTGAGAAATCTGAGGATGGTCCTCGATTTCAAGAACCAGACTTACGTTCTGGATAAGTCTCTACCTCGACTTTGCCGGAAGGGTTCCTGCCTGGAGAACGTTTGACGTTCGAAAAGTTTACTCAGTGGCATGAGATCAACCGGAAAGTACACAGTATCGTACTGGGCTCGATGAGTAACGAGATCCAGAAACAGTACGAAAGGTATGAGGACGTCTTGTCGATAATGCACCGCATGAAAAGTACTATTATGCGGCACCGGAATGGCATAATAGATATGCCGTGACGAAGGCATTCTTCGACATGATAATGATTAAGGGATCGTCCGTACGTGAGCATGGAGTGATGATGCTTTCCCTAGTGGAGAACCTCAAAGACCTACAGGCTGATTTCAAGGAGGAAGAAACGCACGTTGACTTGATTCTATAATCACTATCTCTCTCCCTTGATCAATTTATTATCAGCTATAACATGAAAGGGTTTGGGAAAAGCCTTCATGAGTTGATTAATGTATTGGTCAAGTACGAGGCAACGATTGAAAAATCTGCGCCGACGGTACTAATGGGAGAGACTTCAACCTCTAAAGCGAAGGGCAAGGTTGCCGGACGCGAAAGAGGAAGAAGGGTGAGATGTTTTCTACCACTGCTAAACTTAAATATTCCTGTTACACCGCTAGGCGGGGTAAAGGAAAGAGGAAGAGGGTTCGTCAGTCAAGGATTCCGAATGATGTTTGCATTTATTGCCGAGAGAAGGGCCATTGGGAGAGGGAGTGTACTAAGCTCATCTCCAATGAAGGTATAAATCTTTAACTGAGTATTAACATAATCACCATTCTGCTCTTGGTATTAGATACCAACGAATTCATAATTTGCAAATGGTTTGCAGATGGTGATGAGGAGTAGAAAAGCCGAAACAAAAGATCCTAAGGCTTAGCGATAGCGGGGCTGTTGCTATAAAAGACTAGGGGCTTAGTTAGGCTTAATGGTGATCATGTTAGGATAGTATCTATGTAACCTAGCATGATCGAAATAATGTTTTCAATTATTGTTGGACAATTTTGATTACATATTTTGATCAATAAAGCTTCTTATTTGACATTGAATGGATTCATGTCTGCTGGGTGAAACGTATACTATTTCATAATTGGATTATGGATACTCAAATAAAGAATAAAATGATAATCAAAGAACCCAAGCTTACAGTCCTGGTAGGTCAATCTATTCTAGTTGAGGAAGAGAGAGATTGATGGATTCAAAGAGCACTAGAAATAGGCGATTTGGATCTGTTAGCTTTCAAAACCTTACTGAGAAGAAGAAAGACCGCAAAAGCTCTTTTGTGGGACAAAATGAGTTTACCAGTTACATGTTGGATTGGATCCAGTGTGATACTGTGAGTTACTAAAATACACAAGATCGTAGTGAGGGTTCACCAGTCTAATTTTATTTGATGAGGTTCAAAGAATTAGACTCGGAGTGGTGAACCAACATGATCAACTTTCGATTGCATCGAGAGGGTGTGTATTTAGTGAGAGTTCTTTATGAGAATGTGATTCTCACTCGGTAAAGTTCTTCCTGAAAGAACCATGGTTGACCGGTCTCTGATAAGGAAGAAATCAAACTAAGTTGGACTTTGTCTGATTGGTGTTTCACTGAAACAGATTGGCCTTTATTATATGATGAAACTCTCGTCCCACAAAGTACTTGAGTTAATAGGATGGTCCTATACACGTCAAGGAAATAGTGGGAGTAAGTTTTCATATAACTTCTCAAATGCATCATTCGTAATCAACTACATCTCTAACTGACCATATCCCAGTCCTTATTTGTCCATGGGAATTGGATTTTAATCCAAAATGACATAAGGAGGAGCAATGTTGGACATCGTTTGGAATCAATGTGGCTTAGAGCCTAAGGATTCACTAAGAAGTTCAAACTAGGTTTGAGACTTCGTAAAACTGGAATATTCATTTTTATCTAAGGTTCATACTAGGTATGATTTGATAAAATGAGCCCAAAGTCAGTGGGAGTTGGTATGAGTTCCAATGTGTTTAGTGTATAAACGTCTTTCCATTTGGATGAGGTTAAGATGTTTGAGAACACTAAGACATATAAAGTTGTTCACGAAATTCTCCATAAAAGGAATTAGATTCATACATTAGGGTCGAGCTATTCAAAACTCAGTCATGGTTGGATGATGAGAAAGCTCAGACGTCTTGGACATTCCCTACGTCTGTGCCGAAGAAAACACGAAAGTGTTGGTTTGGTGTGTTGGACCTGATATTGTGTATGCTTAGAGCATGACACAACGTATATTGAAAATACACCAATTGGCGATAGACAGTTGTCAAGAACAGTCTTTAATTCCTGAATAAGGATTAAAGAAGTGTATCTGACACACGATTTGTGGAGTGTTAATTCTGGAAGGCTAAAGCGGTACTAGCTTTCAGACTCATGTGAATAATGGATAAGTCCTCAAAGTATAATCACATTCGGACTTGATGGTAGGCATGGTAGCTTGGAGGGATTTCAAGCAAACGCCCATCTTAAAAGTTGAATGTGGGGCGACTTTAACAAGTCAGTCAAGAAAAGTGGTTTGGATCGAAAAACAACATCCATTGGATGGATGTGGTGCCTAGCACAGCCGAGCCAGTTGTAGCCTTAGAGGCGAACAACAAGGCTAGGGCAAGAGCCTTATAGGCCCGAGATCTCATCACAAGATCCGCAAAAATTCTTAGATAACAACCATCTACAGACAGCAATGGTGAAAGGAAATACACGGTTAGACCGTATAGATCCAGCAGAAAATAAAGTAGACCCACGAAATCGAGTCGGTATCGTAGATTGCCCATGCTCAAAGGTTTTGAGCGACATGGGTAATTGGCTTAATGGTCAAGTGAGAAATTGTTGGAATGGGTGACCAAAAGCCAATTGGATTGGCTGTTTTCCATTCGACAATCTTTATGAAATAATATTAGATTGATGAATATGGTAAGAATTCATCAAGATGGCAATATGTTTTGCTGTGCTTACCACTAATATTGAACGGGATTTCAATATCACAACGAAATGCCTATAGATCGAATGGTTAACCCGTGGAGTTTGTCAGCTACGAAACCAACTCCTAAGGCTCGGTATGGAATGTTCCAAGTCGAGGACCTCGAGATTGGGCATCGAGGGTCCTATGGAGACTTGCACTAAGTACTGCAGTCGTGTTTCGTCGGCAGGAGACGTAGGTCGTCTGTGCAGTTTTAGTGGGTTAGTTGGCAAGGTAGTCAACTGACTGAAGTGACTCGCGGGAATCGTCATATGGAAGCCTCTTAAGGCTTGGTCGGTATGATTGGGATTCCCGGTTCCGATAATACGAGAATTAGTCCTCTGACTTGAGGAATCATGGCAGTCACGTGCATACGAAGACAGTATTTTGGATATGGCGAGCGGTGGCTGTGTCATGAGGCATGGTCATCATAAGCCTTATCCAGTGCACTCGGAGTATGTAGCGAGGACGGTGGATTCCAAGAGAGGATCTGTCCCCTGTCATTATATGACAGAGAGTTCTCCTATGCATCATGAGATGGTTTAGACTCTAAAAGTCTTTGGCCAAAGCAATTGATCGATCAGGGATAGGTTTCCTAGATCGGATCAGTAGAGTAAACGCATATCGAGTGTTAACCATAGCTGCTTAGTCAAGGATGGGAACCGACACCCAATTCCATGCCCTAGACTAAGGCCAGGAGACGGTTGACAGTAGGATCGTACTCGTATGGATTCGGAGCCTAAATGTTCACACCAACATTCACCTAGTCTCTAGTGTCATGGACTGTTGCTAGACAATCACCCATGGTAACGGGCCATTTTTCGATTATGGGATAATCAGAAATAATTAATTAAATTAGATTTAATTAATTGTGTTGGTCACACATGCCCAAGTCTAGTTGAAGGGTGAACCTAAAGAGTCACACCCTACCACTATAGTGGGATAGAATTAATTTGAAATTAATTCTAGAAGAGTTAGATTAATTTAATTGGATTAAATTAATCTTTGGAGAGAATAAATGATTGGATCATTTATTTATACCAATCCATTGGATGGATGACTTGAAATTAAATTAATTGGATTAATTAGAATTTCAAGTGAGCTAGTAAAATTAATTGGATTAATTTTATTGGGCTTGGTCCAATTTATAAATTGTATTTATAAATTGAAAGAGAGAGCATGGGCTTAGATCTTTTAATTAGATTAAAAGATAAGGAGTTTAATATTGGGCTTATGATTAAATTAGATTTAGTATAAGTCCATAAGACGTGGGCTTGATCCTATCGAGCCCGGTTCATTAAATACAAGGCCAAGGCCTTGGTTAGACCTTGGCTAAGTCCATTAGGACAATTTTGGAAGGTTTTTGGCTGATTAAATATGCAAAATTTCGTGCATAAAGGGGGCTAGGGTTAGGATGGTTGTTTTGGAGCCTAACTAGGTTAGGACTCCTAGTATGTGTATGACTAGGTCATATATATACCTTCATTAAAACCCTAGCCACACACACAACACATACTAGCCTCAAAACCTCACAAAATTTCGTGCCTCTATCTCTCCCATGTTCTCCATATCAGTTTTTCATTTGGTCTTAGAGATCAAAAAGGAAAAACAAAAGCGAGATCAAAACACGTTAATTTATAGCGATTGTTTTGATCTCCATCTCTTCTGTGGAGATTTTGCTAGCACGAAATCTCCACATCCTTTAGTGGTAGTATGTCATTCTTGGGAGGATCTCAAGATCGAGGTCTCGTCGTGGACGGATCCGGAAACGAAAATGGAGAGGAGACAACGCTTGTAGCCGTACGAGAAAAACGACAAAGGTAAACTCCATTTATGGTTTTCGCTCCTTGTTTTTCTCTGATTCTTGGCCTATGGTTTTATATTTAATACACCGAACGCCCGGAAAAGATCAAGGGTACACCCCTTGATCGGGAATTAATTTCGTTAATTATCGCTTGTTTTACCGTTTTTTCGATTATTCGCGCTTCCGCCGCGCTTCCCGGGCCGATCCGCTACCTTCAGTTTATCCCAGAGGAGTCCTTATCCCAACATATATTTGGGAGACTCAAACTCTATCTCAAATATGGATGTATATTGGGTCATGGGGTCCACAAACCCGACCCAATTTCTACAACTTCATTTGTTTCTAAGTGGCATGTGTGATGTTCATAGAGTTTTATAAACAATAGAGAGATTAATTGGTGATTATTGAGAAAATTTAAATATAATTATAATAAAATTATAGGGTGAAAATGGAATATATTAAAATTTGAACAAAGTAAATTGAAGCTCATTATAATATTTAGGAATAAATTATATTTATTAAAAAATTAAATAGGATGAAATGGGAATATTTGAAAAGATTTAAAATTTAAAAGAAATAAAATAATAAAGACGCCATTAATCTATATATGTGTGTGTGTGTGTGTCACACATTAAACTCACACACATTCACACAAATCACAATTTACAGACACACATTGACATCAACATTCACATATCCAATTTTTCTGTCGGCAAGACGAAGAACAGGCATGGAAATTTTGAGATTTGAATTTATATAATTATATTATTTAATTAGTTCATGTACTAAATATCGTTTATATTGACCGATTTACTGTTTATTCAAAAAAAAATTATTGATTTGACTATTTAAATTTGTATTGAATTAAATATGTCAGTTGACTTAAAATTTTTATAGTTGGGTAATTAAATTACTAGATTTGTTAGATTTAATCATTACTATAGTTAATTTACTCAATTTCATCGGGCCTATTAACCTAATGTGTGGTTATAGGTATTGGTATTTAATTAAATTTTATAGCAACAGGAATAGATAGAAAATTTATAAATATATTTGAAAATTATACTTAAGAATTAATAGAAAATTACATTTGAGAAATATTATTGTTATTAAAAATAAAAATGAGATTCCCGTGATAATTCAATCAGGAATGTTATTAAATCAATAGTTATAAAGATATAAGGGGTTTGATTAAAGGAATTATTATGAGTGAATTAATAAATTGAATGTATACTTGAGGAACTTATAAATGCAGTATTTAAAAGCAAGTGGAACAGAGAGTTGAATTTCAATATAAGTAGAACATAAAAAGATTGGTGCAAAATATACAAATATTATATAATATTTTATTTGGGATTTACGGTATTTACGATGTATTGATTATATATATTATAATTTGCTATAGGATGTGACGATAAAGTGGATGGTTGAGTAGCTTTTCATGTTAACTAAATTATTTTGAGATTACAGGTAAGTATAGCAAATTGGGTTTATATATATATGTTTATATGGGTAAACTGATTGTTGATATACTTGATCATGGATGTTGGTTATATGTTGAGATTACTTTTATATCTGTGAAGTTGCTAGTATGCATTTATTTTTTATTGTATTTTATGGATGTTAGATGAAAGATTATGTAATCGTATAACTAATTGTGGTCTGAAATTGAATGAGAAAGTTATTGACGAGAAAATAATTATTAAATAAAATTGAATGATGAAGTTGATGATGTTGTGTTGGTAATCAATGACGAGCAGTGTGTTGTCATTAATCAATGAAGATGATGGAATACTATACGAGCTGTGTGTTATGTGGAATCAGTGAAGATGAGATATCACACGAGCTATATATGATGAGTGATATTGATAAAAAAATAGAAGAAGAAATATTGTGATTGAGATGATGAGGATGGTGATAGCCGACAAAGCTCATTGAGTGTTGCACTCCAATTTGGTTAAGCAGGGCCACAAGAGAAACAAACTATAATGGTATTATTATGTCCTAGGTTGATGTTTGATTGTAGCTATGTGTTATTTCCTACTTATGCTGATAATGTGTGGCAAATATTGGTTGTATTAGTATAATTACATTATACTTGAAATATTGCTTGTGTTTATATATATAGACAAAAAGGCTACACTTATTGAGTAGGCAACTCATCCCTTGCCACGTACTTTTCACGCGATAGGATGCACTGACTAATTCCATCAAACTTTGAACTATTCCGTTATTCTGAATAGGTAGGTCAGCCGTGAAGTCGGAAGCTTTGAGCTATATATATTAAACATTCCAGTGTTCGTCGGGTTTGCATTTAAAATTTTGTGCAGTTAGATGTTAGTTATCTCCTTTTTAGGCTGTGTACATTTGTGGGCAGGGTCGTTCCTAAGGGTGGGCAGCCTAGGGCGACGGCCTATGGCCCAATCCTCAGGGGTCCTCCACCCATTGAGTCCAAAATATCTTGGGGGGTTCTTCATCCATTGAGCCCAAATTATTATTGGTGGGCCTCTACACATTGATCCCAAATAATAATAATAATAATAATAATAATAATAATAATAATAATAATAATAACAAAACAATAATAATAATAATAATTAATAATATATAATCTATACTATTTAAGAAAAGAGTTCTATAGATACAAAGTGGTAGTTCTTGTACCAGTACACCCAAATTTATGTTTCACTAAAATACCGTTCAAGTTAATTCAATTTTACCCACTCTCTTTAGCCACAACTCCTTTATTAGAATACCATTACACAAAATTATTATAATACAAAAAATACCCCTCAATTTTCCAACTCATTTTAAATTAACTACTCAATCAAGTACTTTTAGAAAATTAATTTCATGCAATTACATGGACTCAAAAATTAAATTTAATCTCATTTTATTTAAGCTTATTGTTAATTGAAATACCATAATAATATTTATTTTGCATGTATATATGATCATCGTTATCGATATAACATTTATCATATAAAGTGTTAATTTTTAACTTAATTGAGTAAAATATGCATTAATAATTAATGCATTAAAAAAAGATATCAAATAGTTTTTCGTGTGAGTTTGTAAGGCAACGACAAATTTTAATATAAAGAAAAGATTATGAGCTTCAATCAAATAAAAGCATCATAAAAATTATGCACACAGATAATGTGTGCCATCGTATCTAGTATATATGTATAGAGAGAGGAAAGAGAGGGTAAAAATAGGTGGGCCTTTTTCTCCGCCTCTGTCTTCTCTGCGTTACTTTACTCTCCCTACATATATGTGTATACACAAATTATATATATATATATATCTATATATATATTACACATATATATTAAAATAAAATCACACACATATACATAAACTTTAACACACACTCTCACACTTTACAAACACACATCCACCAAAAATTCCGAACTTAGATAAGGAATTTTTTAGATTTTAATCATTATTAGTTTATATAATTATATTATTTAATTAGTTTATTTACTAATTGCAATTTATATTGATCGATGTATTCTTTAATCAGAATATCTTATGAGTTTAACTATTTAAACTATAGTTGGTTAATTAATTTATTTTATGAGTTTGACTATTTAAATTAGAGTTATTTAATTAATTATAAAGTTGTATTTGAAAATATTATATTTATTGAAAAGAAAATGAAATTTTTTAAATGATTTAATTTATAGTCGTAATGCCGTTTGAGGGTGCTACATATTAGGTCAATTGGGAATAAACAAGGTGATTTCCTATTTTAATAAGAATAGGAAAAATTGAACAAGATTATTATATACTAACTGTACTTTTATTTTTCTCTCATGGTGGCAAGTCCGACATTGATTTAAATGATCTTTATTCAAAACTCAAGATTCTCCAAATGGCTTTGCCAAATAAATTCATGTCAGCCACAGATATTCTTGAATTTATCAAGACTTTGCACTACAAGAAATTTTACATATCGTAAGGAAAAAATTCGTTACAATATGTCTAATTTTCGTTGCCAGTGAAGGGAAATCGTGTTCCGTAGTGGATTCGCCCAAGAACGCGCGAGCGAAAGCGCAAGTGCAATAACAAAATTTAACGGCAATAAACGAGGTTCCAAGGGGTGTACCCTTGAAGTTCCCGAGCGTTCGATGTAGCATAATTAAAAAAAATAAACGCAAAAATAAATTCACGAGGATATGGTGGAAATTAAGAACAAAGAAGCGCTAGAAATGTAAATAAAAAAATACCTTTTGTTCGATTTTCTTCTAGCTTTCTCTTTCATTCACCCAAGGCTCCAACGCAGGAACCCTCTACGTTGTCCACACCACACCGGAGTTAGGATTTCTTGAACTCCTTGCTAGAAGAGGACAAGAAAACGTGTGCAAGAAAAGAGAGGGGTTGGGCGGCCGAAATTGGAGATTAGGGTTCTAGGAGAGGAGTGTGTGTATCATACACCACTCACTATATGTTATTTTTATTAATTTAATAAGTCCAACTTATTAAATAATAAGGACAAACCCAAGACATAAATTAATTCCATTAATTTATTCTTTGGGCCTTCCATCCAGTGGTCTTTATCTTACAAATAATCCAATTACTCGCGGAATTAATTCCAATTTAATTCATTGTTCCTTCCTAGTAATTTGTGTGTGACTGTTTAGGTTCATCTTTCAGCTAGACTTGGTCTAGTGTTAACACTATTATTAGTTAAATCTAATTTAATTAATAATTCTTAATCATCCCTTGACCAAGAAACTGTTACCATGGGTGGCTGTCTAGCAACGGTCCATAGCACTAGAGACTAGGTGAATTATACATGTGAACTTTTAGGCTCTTCGAGCCCATACGGGTACGGTTCTTCCATCTACCCTCTCCCGGCCTTGGTCTAGAGCATAGAATTTGGTGTCGGTTCCCATCCTAGACCAGGCGTCTATGCTTAGTACTTGAGATCACATTACGCCAAATTGCTTGACATAGGAACCTCTTTTTCCTATTCGACCAATGACTATGGCCATAGTTTTATAGAGCATGGACAAATCTCCAAGTGCATAGGAGATACTTCTATCACGTATTGATAGGGGATGGATCCTCTTATTGAAACTTACCATACTCGCTACATACTCGGACTGTACTGGACGAGGATTGTGATGAACATGCCTATGACACAATCACTTCTGGCACAGATCCAAGATACAACCGTGTCGCATCCACGTGGCTGTCGTGATACCTCAAGTTTGAGGACTACTCCCACACTATTAAAATTGGGGATTCAAGTCATACCGACCAAGTCTCCAAGGCTTCCATATGACGATCCCCACGAGTAAGTTCAGTCGTTTCGGAACCTAGCCAATCGATCTACTAAGATTGACATCCCACGTCTTTCACTGATGAAATGTGGCACTCATCAAATGAATGCAACTCTTAGTGCAAGTCTCAATAGGACTCTCAATGCCCATTCTCGAGGTCCTTGACTTGGAAAATTTCAGACCCAACCCTTTGCAGTTGATTTCATGACCACCATCCAATACACAGTTCACCTGTTGTCGGTTGTTAAATCGATCTGTGGATTTTGTTGTGATGTTTAACGGAAAATGAAAACATACATAATGAGCACAACAAAGATGATGCCAATTATTGAATACTCATCTTATTCACTAAAACAATATTACTTAAATAAAAAGATTGCTTTGAATAGTACCAAAACCGCCAATCCAATTGGCTTTCTGATCACCTATTCCAACAATCTCCCACTTGACCTTAAAGTCAATCCCCAATGTTTCAGGCTAACCTGATTATAAGCAATCTGCAATATCGGCTAATTCTTCTGGGTTTACTGTAATTTCTGTCAATGTTTTGCAGTCCAATCGCACCTCATCTTCCTACCATTGCTCCAAGTAGATGGTTGTGTCTAAGAATTTTAGTCAGATCTGTGATGAGATCTCAGACCCTTTTACCTTGTGCCATAGCCTAGCTGTCATCCTCCAAGGTGACTACTAGCGCGGCTCTGCTAGGTAGCACATCCAACAAATAGGTGTAGTATTTTATTAAATCCTAGCCATTTTCCAATGCAACTTCCAAGTTGTCATACATTCAACTTTCATGATGAACTCCTTATTGTACTCCTACTTGGAACTTTTCCAAAGTTACCACATCATCATAAAGTCTGAATGTACACTCGTTTTGAGAATAAAGTATTATTCTTATGACCCGAAAGCTATTATCGTTTTAGCCTTCTAGAATCAATTCTCCACTAATGTGAATCATGGGCTTCTTCTTTAATCCTTATTAAGGTTTTAAAGTTAGCCCATGAACAGCTGTCTGTTGCCTCGTCAGTGTACTCTCAATTTTCATTGTTATACTTGAAAGCATAAACAACATCAAAGATCACTGAACAACATTCCATGCTGGTTACAGCAAAGACATAGGGGATGTCAAACATCTAAGCTCCTCATTAGTCTTCCACGACTGGTTCTTGGACGACTTATCCCTAGATAGGAATCCAATTCCTATATGGAGAAAATTTTATGAACAAAGTTTGTGTTTTGGCATCCCACAACATCCTTTATATCATTCCAAATGATAAAAGATGTTTTAACGCCTCAAACACTATGAACATAATTAAGCTCCCACTGACCTTCCATCTTGTTTCCAACCAAGTCAAATTCTCAATGAACTTGTCAAAACAAGTATTCCATACGTTGGACGTCCAAACGTAGTTCGAACTCCATAGTGGATACTATGGTTCGAAGACATTTTATCCGGATCGATGTTCCACATCGTTTCTCCTTGTCCAGCTAGACTTAAAAACTCATACCCTTCAGGTAATTAACATTTCTAGTCACCCTCTTTGGCGAACTAGAATGCGGTTAGTGAAAATCTTGATTTATAAATGATGTTTGCATTATTCATAATGAACCTGCATGAATTAGACTCCGAGTCCGATTCACCTCCCACTAGCCCCTTGACGTGTGCGGGACCATTCCTCATACTCAAGAACTTTTGTAGGATACAGACTTGCCAATCCATATTAAATGTAGTATCTGGATCATGACTTCAAAATCCCATGTCATTCAACATGGCAATTTTGAAATTTCATATTCAAAAAATGGGCCCGAGAAGCGCGTTGGAAGCCCGAAAATTTGAAAAAATAATATAAAAATAATTAATTCCGATCAAGGGGTGTACCCTTGATCTTTTCAAGGGTGTTTGGTGTAATAATTGCAGATCTAATCATGCAAAAGGCTAACAAAATTAAAGAAAAACGAACACATGAGTAAATATATAGTTACCTTTCGTTTTCTCCTCCGATCGGCAATACGTGTAGATCTCCTTTTCGGCGTTCGTCCACGTAAGAATCCAACATAGGAGGCCTCTAATATCGTTTACACCACACTAAAAGAGTAGATTTATCCTTGTGCTAGCAATGATTATATCCGTGGGAAGAGAAATCAAAATCACACTATGAATTAGTGTGTTTCGTTCTCGTTTGTTCTTCATTTAGTTCTAAACCAAGAAAGAGAGGAAGGAGGATATTTTTTATGATTCTTGGGGGAGAGTGCAAGAAATTTTGTGTGTCAAAACATAAAAAATCAGCTAGGGTTTTTGAGTGACAGAGTTGGAATGAATAGGTTGAGATATGGAAGGGGACCTTGTCTTCCAACTTCTACATCTTTCTCAACCACCTCCTAAGACACCTCTCCCAATTTACACACACCTTTTGCACGAATTTTGCTGATAATTTTAACTCAAACTTCAGCTACTTTTGACCTACCAAAGATCAGTATGGGCTAGGGCTTGATGCATTTTGGACTATACAATTTGCTTGTCCAACTAGTCAAATTGAGCCTATACACCATTCCTGTTGAACTTAATATTTAATCCAATTAAATAAAATGCCCAACAAAGAAAGTCCAAGTAAATACTTAATCCAATCAATTATTTACAAGTCCAAAAAATACTTATTTATTTAAATGAATCCAATCCACTTAATTAATTAAACTAAACCAAGGGCGTGCTACCAACACAATTGTTTAAATTCAATTTAATTAATTATATTTCATATTTTTCCATAATTAGAAATAGTCTGTTACCATGGGTGGCCGTCTAGCAACAATCCATGGCACTAGAGACTAGGCGAATAGTAGCGTGAACATTCAGGCTCCGATTTCATACGAATACGGTCCTACTGTCAACCGTCTCCTGGCCTTAGTTTAGGGCATGAAATTGGGCGTCGATTCCCATCCTTAACTAGGCATTTATGTTTCATACTCGAGATGCGTTTACTCTACTGATCATCACGGGAAATCGCTTCCCACTCGATCAATCGCTATTGCCATAGACTTGAAGAGTCTAAACTATTTCAGAGTGCACAGGAGATCTCGCTGTCACAATACTGACAGTGGACAAATTCTTTCTTGGAATCCACCGTCCTTGCTACATACTCTGATTGCACTAGATAAGGCTTATGATGACCATGCCCCATGAAGCAGCCACCCCTCGCCATATCCAAGATACAGTCTTTGTATGCATGTAACTACCATAATTCCTCAAGTTCAAGGATTAATCCCGTACTATCAGAACTGGGAATCCTAATTATACCGACCAAGTCTTAAGAGGCTTCCATATGCCAATTCCCGCAAGTCAGTTCAGTCAGTCGACTACCTTGCCAACTAACCCACCAAAAATGTATAGACGATCTACGTCTCTTGCCAACGAAACATGGCTGCAGTAATTAGTGCAAGTCTCTATAGGACCTTCAATGCCCTATCTCGAAGTCCTTGACTTGGAACGTTTCAGACCGTCCCTCAAGAGTTGTTTTCATAGCCGCCAAACCTATGCTCAGCCCAACTCCATGGGTTTAATCTTTCGATCTGTGGGCATTTCACTGTGAAATTCCATTCGATGTCAGTCGTAAGCACAATAAAAATAGACTGCCAACTTGATGAATTCTTACTGCATTCATCAGTCTAATATTATTTGATAAAGATTGACGAATTGCAAACAACTAATTCAATTGGCTTTTGGTCACCTATTCCAACACGGCTTTCCTAGAAATAGTGGGAGGGTTAATGACTGAAGTCCAAGTCCTTAACTCGAACTTAATATATGATAATCTGCTTATTTTTATGTTTATTGTTAATGTCTAAGATTGCAATTAACTCTATACTTGAGGGTAATAATATAATGGAACAAACTATTTGGATTGACTGAGAAATCTGAAGATAGTCCTCGATTTTGAGAACATACTTATGTTCTAGATAAGTCTCCGGTGTGATTATGATTGAAGGATCGTCCATGAGCATGGAGTGATGATTATGGAGAAGCTCAAAGATCTCAAGTTGATTTCGAGGAGGAAGAAACATACATTGACTTTATACTACAAATCACTACCACCTTCCATTAATTGATTTATTATCAGCTTTGACGTGAATGGGCATGAGGAAAGTCTACATGAGTTGATTAATATGTCGGTCAAGTATGAGGCAACAATTGAAAAATCTGCACCGTCTGTACTAGTGGAAGAGGCTTCGACCTCTAAAGCGAAGAGCAAGGTTGCCGGATGCGAGAAGAGGAAGAAGGATGAGATATCTTCTATTGTAGCCAGCACTTCGAGTTCTCCTATTACACCGCCACGCGAGGGTAAAGGAAAGAGGAAGAGGATACGACAGTCAAGGATTACGAATGATATTTGCTTTTATTTGTTGAGAAAAGGGCAGTTAGAAGTGGAAGTGTCCTAAGCTCTCCTCCAATATAATGGATAAAATGATAATAAAAAACAAAACTTACAGTCCTGACAGGTCAATCTCTTTTAGTTGAGGGAGAGAGAGATTGATGGGTTTAAAGAGCACCAGAAATAGGCGATTTGGATCTATTTGCTTTCAAAACCTTACTAAGAAGGAGAAAAGCTGAAAAAGCTCCTTTGTGGGACAAAATGAGTTTACCAGTTATACGTTGGATTGGATCCAGTGTGATATCTTTGAGTTACTAAAGTACACAAGATCAGTGTGGGGTTTATGAGTCTAATTTTGTTCAATGAGGTTCAAAGAATTAGACTCAGAGTGGTGAACCAAACTGATCACCATTCGATTGGATCGAGAGAGTGTGTATTTAGTGGGAATTTTTTTAATATAGAAAATGAGAATATGATTCTCTATAGGTGAAGTTCTTCTTGAAAGGACCACAATCAATCGGTCTCTGATAAGAAAAAAAACAAACTAAGTTGGACTTTGTTTGATCGGTGTTTCACTAAACAGATTGGCCCTTATTGTATGATGAATTATCGTCCTACAGAGTACTTGAGTTGGTAGAATGGTCCTATACACATCAAGGAAATAGTAGGAGTAAGTTTTCATACAACTTCTCAAAAGCATCATTCATAATCAACTACATCTCTAACTGACCATATTCCAGTCCTTATTTGTCCATGGAATTAGGTTTTAATCCAAAAGGACATAAGGAGGAGTGATGTTTGACATCGTTCGGAATCAATGGCTTGGAGCCTAAGGATCCACTGGGAAGTTCAAACTAGGTTTGACACTTCATAAAATTGGAATATTCGATTTATCAAAAAATCATACTAGGTAAGATTTGATAAAATGAGCCCAAGGTCAGTGGGAGTGAGTGTGAGTTTCTATGTGTTGAATGTATAAATGTCTTTCTCATTTAGAATGAGGTTAAGATGTTTGGGAAACACTAAGGCACATATAAAATTGTTAATGAAATTCTCCATAAAAGGAATTGGATTCCTATATTATGGATGAGCTCTTCAAGAATCAATTGTAGGAGACTGATGAGAAAGCTCAAGTGTTCGAGACTCTGTCATGGTTCACTGATGAGAAAGCTTAAGCTATTCAAGACTCAGTTGTGTCTAACTGATAAGAAGCTACGTTTGTGCCGAAGACAGCACGAAAGTATTGGTTTGGTGTGTTGGACATGATGTTGTGTATGCTTTGGGCATTACATAACTTATATTGAAAATACACCAATTGGCAGTAGAAAGTTGTCAAGAGAAGTCTTTAATACCTAAATAAGGATTAAAGAAGTGTTTCTAACACACGTTTGTGAAGAGTTTATTCTGGAAGGCTAAAGCGATACTAGCTTTCAGACTCATGTGAATAATGGATAAGTCCTTAAAGTATAGTCACGTTCAGACGTGATGGTAAGTATGGTACCTTGGAGGGATTTTAAGCAGACGCCCCATCTTAAAAATTGAATGTAGGATAACTTTTACTAGTCGGTCATGTAAAGTGGTTTGGATCGAAAAATCACATCCATTGGATGGATGTGGTGACTAGCACGACCGAGCAAGTTGTAGCCTTAGAGGCGAACGACAAGGCTAGGGCAAGAGCCTTATGGGTTCGAGATCTCATCATAAGATTCACAAAAATTCTTAGATAACAACCATCTACAGGCAGCAATGGTGAAGGAAATACATGGTTGGACCGTGTAGATCCATCAGAAAATAAAGTAGACCTACGAAATTGAGTCGGTATCGTAGATTTCTAATGCTCAAAAGGTTCTGAGCGAAATGGGTAATTGACTTAATGGTCAAGTGGGAGATTGTTGGAATAGGTGACCAAAGGCCAATTGGATTGGCTGTTTTCTATTCGACAATCTTTATCAAATAATAACAGATTGATAAATATGGTAAGAATTCATCAAGAAGGCAATATGTTTCGTTGTGCTGATCATTGATATTGAACGGGATTTCAATATCAGAACGAAATACCCACGGACTGAAAGGTTAAACTCGTGGAGTTGGGCTGCGCATAGGTTTGGCAGTTATGAAACCAACTCCTGAGGGTCGATTTGAAATGTTCCAAGTTGAGGACCTCGAGACTGGGTATTGAAGGTCCTATAGAGACTCGCACTAAGTACTGCAGCCGTATTTTGTCGGCAGGAGACGTAGGCCGTCTGTGTAGTTTTAGTGGGTTAGTTGGCAAGGTAGTCAACTAACTGAAGTAACTCACGGAAATCGTCATATAGAAGCCTCTTAAGGCTTAGACGGTATGACTGGGACTTCCCGTTCTGATAGTATGAGAATTAGTCGTCTGACTTGAGAATCACGACAGTCATGTGCATACAAAGACTGTATCTTGGATATGGCGAGTGGTGGCTTTGTCGTGAGGCATGATCATTATAAGCCTTATTTAGTGTAGTCGGAGTATGTAGCAAGGACGGTGGTTCCAAGAGAGAATTCTTCCCCTATCAGCATATGACAGAAAGTTCTCCTGTGTACTTTGAGATGGTTTAGACTCTGAAAGTCTTTGGCCAAAGGATTGATCGATCAAGGATAGATTTCCTAGATCGGATTAGTAGAGTAAAGGCATCTCGAGTATTAAGCATAGTTGCCTAGTCAAGGATGAGAATTAACATCCAATTCCATGCCCTATACTAAGGCCAGGTGACGGTTGACAGTAAGACAGTACTCGTAGTTCACGCCAATATTCACCTAGTCTCTAGTGCCATGGACCGTTGCTAGATGACCACCCATGCTTATAGGTTAATAAAAAATAATTAATTAAATATAATTTAATTAATTTTGTTGGTCACACACGCTCAAGTCTAACTGAGGGTGGACCCTAAAGGGTCACACACAAATCACTGTGGAAGTGATGGAATTAATTTGGAATTAATTCTGAAAAAATAAATTAATTTAATTGGATTAAATTAATTCATGGAGAAGAGAAAATAAATGAATGGATCATTTATTAGGAAATATTCATTAATTGGATAGTCAAGAATTTAATTAATTGGAGTAATTAAGTTTTGGGCTTAGCATTTTAAATTAATTAGATTAATTTGATATTGCTTGTACTAGTTAATTTATAGATTGGACTGATTAATTAATTAGTAGATGGACTTGTTAAATTAATGAATTGGGTTCATTATTAATGGAGATGGCTTAAAATTAATTAGTTAGACTAATTAATTATTTGGGCTTGATTAATAATTGAATTTATTAATTGAGTATATTCGGGCTAGTGTATATTAAATTGGATTAGATATTCATATGGGTTTTCTATTGGATATTTATTTAATTGAATTAAAAATAACTCTATGGATTAAGAATAGCCAATATTAGAGAGAACCAATTGGTCAAATCCTTTTTAGTATAGGAGCCGGCTACTTGCGTGAGAGAGAAGTGGTGAGAGAATTGTGCTTTTTGGACATGAAGTGGAGAAGTTAGTCGCTATTACAAAGGGATTGGATTCCTTTGAAATTTCTCACTCTCTCTCATCACACACCAAAAAGGGCACATGGCTGTGACATTGGAATTGGACTTCCATGTAGAACACTCTATCTCATTCCATGAAATACCATTTAATGTATGAGCAATTGTGAATCTCTTATTTTATTCTCTCTCTCACTCCAAGCACTTACTCTCGGTTTTCTTGCTGAAAATCTGAAATTTCATTCTTCTCCAATTTGATTTATGTTCTCTTTGAATTGGATTCAAATTGAGAATAAAGGAATTCCATATACACTAATTAATAGTATGATTTGGAATTTGTCCCTTCTTCCACCGGATCTAATCCATTCTAGCAAGAGGGTTAGATTCACTTCCATGGTGTGGTGTGGACTTGCTTTAGAGGGGTTCTATGCTTGAACCCTATAAGTGATCGGATCCGAGGAGATGAGTCAATGCTTGTAGCCGTACGAGAAAAATGACGAAAAGGTATTTTCGAATTACGTTTTACGCATCTTGTGTTTTTCTCGTATTAATTCATTGTCTATGTTTTATTTGATACACTGAACGCCCAGAAAAATCAAGGGTACACCCCTTGATCGGGATTTATTTATTTAGTTAAACGCATGATTAAATCGTATTTTTTTATTTTTCGTGCTTCCGTCGTGCTTCCCAGGACGATCCGCTTTCCTTCAACATCTGCATATACTGCGGCATTATCCACTACTGCATGACAAATTCTCACAACTTTATTAACGAGTATTACTCCACCAGCAAGCATAGATGCACATAGATCATAGCCAATGATTCTATACTAGCATGCTTTCATGATACAAACTCATATGATACACATGATGAATAGATTCTAGGTCAATTAACACAATTGCGCTACCACTGAATAAAAGCTTACTACTGTATCAACGAGCTTAACCCTAATACGTATAAATACAAATACGTAATGTTGTAATCGTTGTATATTAACAAGTGTAGACTCTAACGACTTAACTGGGGCAACAGTGTGTTCACCTAATGCTTCCATCCTATATGAAATGAACACGTGAAAGTAGATTCCTAATATTTGTCTTACATAATACCACATTTCATCAATTAAACTCCAGGGAATTTAATCCCTACTCTGATACCACCACATGTAGCACCTCCTAACAACACTATGAATATATCTCCCTAAATATCATACTTAAAGTAAACTTGATTATACGTATGATTAAGCACATAATCCAATCCATGCAGAATATATGTTACGCACACATAATAACATCGTTACCACTAGCAAATATATCAAGTTATCGAAAGGTTATATGCGTGTCTATCAAATACCACAGAATAGAACTATTATAGCTAGTCCACATGCCATATCCATTTCTTATACTTATTTATGCAACCCCAAAATGGTGATTTCTATTTTTTTTAACAGTTGAGGAAAGAACTGCATCTAGCCCGACTTGACTAAAATGCAAGGTTTGGACCTAGCCATCGATAGGTCTCTATACCTAAAAGAAGTTAGCAGAGGAATGAGTCTGCAACTCTGTAAGCAAATAACTGACACTATCTATACATGTACGTCAAATATAGTCCACATAAGACAAGATAAGCAACATACGTATAGTATACTTAATTTAGTTTCAACACACAATTTTTTATCTAATACGCAGTCAACTAACAGCAAAACAACCTATTAAACTCATCATTTCATATTCTGCTTACTCAAAGGTGATATAGTGTTTCTCTCCATCAACTCAACCTCACCGTTCATTACATACGTGAATCCCCTTGATAGCCCGCTTCATAGCTCTTTTCATATCACATTACAACTCTTTTATATCGTATTATTGCTCTTTTTCATATCGCAACATAGATATTTTCTCATCGCATCATAGCACTTTTCCTTTCATTTTGCCATATAGGCTATTCAACAACATCAAGGGGTATTCACATCATATTATATTCAATTTTCACCACTCCCTCCTTTTCACATATCACCGTTCTTATAAGTAGCTATTACCATAAACCCACATGTCAATACATTTCCATATACATGAAGGAAGTGGATCGGCCCGGGAAGCGTGACGGAAGCACGGAAAATCGAAAAAACGGTAAATACAAGAATTAAATCCGAATCAAGGGGTGTACCCTTGATCTTTTCCCGGGAGTTTGGTGTAACAATTACAGATCTAATCATGCAATTAGGCTAATGAATTTGATAGAAAAACAAAAGCATAAACTAAACAGGGTTACCTTTCATTTTTCTCCTCCAATCGGCAATTCGGTAGATCTCCTCTCCGGCGTTCGTCCACGCAAGACTCAAACGTAGGAGGCCTCTGTTGGAATGGGTGACCAAAAGCCAATTGGATTGGCTGTTTTCCATTCGACAATCTTTATCAAATAATATTAGATTGATGAATATGGTAAGAATTCATCAAGATGGAAATATGTTTCGTTGTGCTTACCACTGATATTGAACGGGATTTCAATATCACAACGAAATGCCCACAGATCAAAAGGATAACCCGTGGAGTTGGGCTGCGCATAAGTTTGGTAGCTATGAAACCAACTCCTAAGGGTCGGTCTAGAATGTTCCAAGTCGAGGACCTCGAGATTGGGCATGAGGGTCCTATAGAGACTTACACTAAGTACTGCAGCCGTGTTTCGTCGACAGGAGACGTAGGTCGTCTGTGCAGTTTTAGTGGGATAGTTGGCAAGTTAGTCAACTGACTGAAATGACTTGCGGGAATCATCATATGGAAGCCTCTTAAGGCTTGGTCGATATGATTGGGATTCTCGGTTCCGATAATACGAGAATTAGTCCTCTGACTTGAGGAATCATGGCAGTCACGTGCATACGAAGACTGTATCTTGGATATGGCGAGCGGTGGCTGTGTCATGAGGCATGGTCATCATATGCCTTATCCAGTGCACTCGGAGTATGTAGCGAGGACGATGGATTCCAAGAGAGGATCTGTCCCCTGTCATTATATGACAGAGAGTTCTCCTATGCACCTTGAGATGGTTTAGACTCTAAAAGTCTTTGGCCAAAGCATTTGCTCGATCAGGGATAGGTTTCCTAGATCGGATCAGTAGAGTAAGCGCATCTCGAGTGTTAAGCATAGCTGCCTAGTCAAGGATGGGAACCGACACCCAATTCCATGCCCTGGACTAAGGTCAGGAGACGGTTGACAGTAGGATCGTACTCGTATGGATTCGGAGCCTAAATGTTCACACCAACATTCACCTAGTCTCTAGTGCCATGGACTGTTGCTAGACAAGCACCCATGGTAACGGGCCTTTTCCGGTTATGAGATAATCGAAAATAATTAATTAAATTAGATTTAATTAATTGTGTTGGTCACACATGCCCAAGTCTAGTTGAAGGGTGAACCTAAAGAGTCAAACCCTACCACTATAGTGGGATAGAATTAATTTGGAATTAATTCTAGAAGAGTTAGATTAATTTAATTGGATTAAATTAATCTTTGGAGAGAATAAATGATTGGATCATTTATTTATACCAATCCATTGGATGGATGACTTGAAATTAAATTAATTGGATTAATTAGAATTTCAAGTTAGCTAGTAAAATTAATTGGATTAATTTTATTGGGCTTGGTCCAATTTATAAATTGGATTTATAAATTGAAAGAGAGAGCATGGGCTTGGATCTTTTAATTAGATTAAAAATAAGGAGTTTAATGTTGGGCTTATGATTAAATTAGATTTAATATAAGTCCATAAGACGTGGGCTTGATCCTATCGAGCCCGGTTCATTAAATACAAGCCCAAGGCCTTGGTTAGACCTTGGCTAATTCCATTAGGACAATTTTGGAAGGTCTTTGGCTGATTTTAAGATGCAAATTTCGTGCATAAAGGGGCTAGGGTTAGGATGGTTGTTTTGGAGCCTAACTAGGTTAGGACTCCTAGTATGTGTATGACTAGGTCATATATATACCTTCATTAAAACCCTAGCCACACACACAATACATAGTAGCCTCTAAAACCTCACAAATTTCGTGCCTCTCTCCCTCCCATTTTCTCCATATCAGTTTTTCATTTGGTCTTAGAGATCAAAAAAGGAAAACGAAAGCGAGATCAAAACACGTTAATTCATAGCGATTGTTTTGATCTCCATCTCTTCTGTGGAGATTTTGCTAGCACGAAATCTCCACATCCTTTAGTGGTGGTGTGTCATTCTTGGAGGATCTCAAGATCGAGGTCTCGTCGTGGACGGATCCGGAAACGAAAATGGAGAGGAGACAACGCTGTAGCCGTACGAGAAAAACGACAAAGGTAAACTCCATTTATGGTTTTCGCTCCTTGTTTTTCTCGTGATTCTTGGCCTGTGGTTTTATATTTAATACACCAAACGCCCGGGAAAGATCAAGGGTACACCCCTTGATCGATAATTAATTTCGTTGATTATCGCTTGTTTTACCGTTTTTCGATTATTCGCGCTTCCGCCGCGCTTCCCGGGCCGATCCGCTTCCTTCAAGTGGTATCAGAGCCCGGTTCGGTGTATAGGCCTAAGAATTTAATGTGTATTGCGTGTTTCAGTGTGTTTACATGTTTTTAATCGGCTTTGAAGCATGATTTTTTGGATTTTAATTGCATATCTAGATCTAGGGTATGTGTTTTATTTTGCATTTAATTTTGGACATGAGATTTTTATTGAAATTTGGAATTTCTGAAAATTGATAATTTTCTTGTTGTTTCAGAAATTGTAGAAAAAAATATTTCAGAAAATCGAAAAAAAAAAACGAGCAGTGGCCGACGGCCGGCCGTCTGGCAGGCGCGCGGCGTGCTGCGGCCGGCCTGCGCGCTTGCGCGCGGCAGCAGGCCGGGGCGCGCGCGCGCGCCTCTGCCGCTGGCTGGGCCGGCGGCCGTCTGACCTGATTTTTCTGATTTTTCCAGAATTTTTCATTTTTTATTTTTTCTGATTTTTTTGCATTTTTTCTGAAACAGTTAATTTTGGTGAATTTAATTTTTGGTTGAGATTTGGTATTTCCCAAGATTAAATTACTAAAATTAATTTGAATGGGTTTTCAAACAAGAATTAATTTTTGCATGGGTTGCACTTATGTCCATTATTAAGTTGCATTATTTTACATATAAATTTCTAAGATTTGATGTGTAATTAATTATGATATTGGATGTCATTAATTATAATGCATGGTTTGCATTATATTTTGTGTGCATGTTTATTTTGGAAATAAATGTGCTATTTTGTTAATTGGATTAACATGGATGATCACGAAGCCCATTGGACCCTGTGTATGGTTTATTTTCTGTGGGTTGGGGCCTGCGTGCCTCTTATTTTCCTTTTTGTCTTCGTTTTTAGCCTAATATGTTTAAGGCTTGCTTTCTCCCTATTAATGTACTCCCCCCAACTGATTGGGTTTCTTTTTAAGTTGTAATGAGAGTAGAATAGGTGGAGAGGATTTTACTTTATTTTAATAATTATAAAGAGCAAGCCAGATGATGGAGGCCATGGAGGAGCCATGGGTTGGCCCGGAGATCCATGGATAACAGGCCCGAAGGATGGAACCCACGAAGAAAATGAAGAAATAAAGAGAGATTACAAGGCCCATAATGTGTTAATGGGTTAAACATCTTGTAATAACATAGGCCCACCCTTAGACTGACCATGGATCCACTGTGGGCTTAGTGGTCGCATAGGTTTTGGGCTTGTGATCATCCAACAGGGGCATGCTAGGCTTTTATTTTGCATGCGATGCATTTTATTTAAATGCATTATATATTGGATATATTGTCATGCAAGATATTAATTGTGATGAGGCCTCGGTCAAAGTACTAAAATGAACTCTCACTTGGTTGGACCAAGTTAATAATATTAGACCCTAAAATTGGAAATAAACACAATGGCTCGTTATTCCATACATCCAATCCACAGTAATGTAGTGAGGAAGCCAATTTCACCCATACGTGGTCTCACGAGTCATGGCACGTTTGGACTGAAATGAAGCTGCACTGTTACTGTGAACGAAGTGAATACACACCTATTTCCCTGTCTCACGAGTCGTGGAGGGCGATAGTGTGTGCTATGATTCGGTTGATGGATTAGGACTAATGCCAAGTGATGTAATTTCCATGCTTTCCATCCACAGTAATGTAGTGAGGAAGCTGATTTTAGCCACACGTGGTCTCACGAGTCGTGGCACGTTTGGACTGAAATAAAGCTGCACTATTATTGTGAACGAAAAGACTACGCTTCTATTTCCTGTCTCACGAGTCGTGGGGGCGATAGTTTGCAGTATGATTCGGTTGATGGGTCGGTCTAACACCAAGTAACGTGATTTACTTGGAGTCCTCGGAATCACGTGAAAAGGTGAGACAAAATATCTTGGGGATCTCGTAGGACGAGAATGGTATTGGATACCTCCCACAAGGTTTATTTCCATGTGAATCGTAAAAGCGGGGCATGGAGAATTTGCTTGTGGACCTCAAGCCCACTAGGAAAATGGTTTTCCCGAAACCCCATTTGAGAGTAATGGGCTTTCGCAGAAATAGTGGGAGGGTTAATGACTGAAGTCCAAGTCCTTAACTTGAACCTAATATTATGATAATCTGCTTACTTTTCTGTTTATTGTTAATTTCTAAGAATCCACTTAACTATACTTGAGGCTAATATTTAATGGAACAAACTTTTTAGATTGACTGAGAAATCTGAGGATGGTCCTCGATTTCAAGAACCAGACTTACGTTCTGGACAAGTCTCTACTCGGACTTTGCCGGAAGGGTCCTGCCTGGAGAATGTTTGACGTTCGAAAAGTTTACTCAGTGGCATGAGAACAACCGGAAAGTACACAGTATCGTACTAGACTCGATGAGTAACGAGATCCAGAAACAGTACGAAAGGTATGAGGACGTCTTGTCGATAATGCACCGCATGAAAAGGACTATTATGCGGCACCGGAATGGCATATTAGATATGTCGTGACGAAGGCATTCTTCGACATGATAATGATTAAGGGATCGTCCGTACGTGAGCATGGAGTGATGATGCTTTCCCTAGTGGAGAAGCTCAAAGACCTCCAGGCTGATTTCAAGGAGGAAGAAACGTACGTTGACTTGATTCTATAATCACTATCTCTCTCCTTGATTAATTTATTATCAGCTATAACATGAAAGGGTTTGGGAAAAGCCTTCATGAGTTGATTAATGTATTGGTCAAGTACGAGGCAACGATTGAAAAATCTGCGCCGATGGTACTAATGGGAGAGACTTCAACCTCTAAAGCGAAGGGCAAGGTTGCCGGACGCGAAAGAGGAAGAAGGGTGAGATGTTTTCCACCACTGCTAAAACTTTAAATATTCCTGTTACACCGCTAGGCGGGGTAAAGGAAAGAGGAAGAGGGTTCGTCAGTCAAGGATTCCGAATGATGTTTTGCAATTATTGCCGAGAGAAGGGCCATTGGGAGAGGGAGTGTACTAAGCTCCTCTCCAATGAAGGTATAAATCTTTAACTGAGTATTAACATAATCACCATTCTACTCTTGGTATTAAATACCAACGAATTCATAATTTGCAAATGGTTTGCAGATGGTGATGAGGATTAGAAAAGCCAAAACAAAAGGTCCTAAGGCTTAGCGATAGTGGGGCTGTTGCTATAAAAGACCAGGGGCTTAGTTAGGCTTAATGGTGGTCATGTTAGGATAGTATCTATGTAACCTAGCATGATCGAAATAATATTTTCAATTATTGTTGGACAATTTTGATTATATATTTTGATCAATAAAGCTTCTTATTTGACATTGAATGGATTCATGTCTGCTGGTGAAACGTATACTATTTCATAATTGGATTATGGATACTCAAATAAAGAATAAAATGATAATCAAAGAACCCAAGCTTACAGTCCTGGTAGGTCAATCTATTCTAGTTGAGGAAGAGAGAGATTGATGGATTCAAAGAGCACTAGAAATAGGCGATTTGGATCTGTTAGCTTTCAAACCTTACTGAGAAGAAGAAAGACCGCAAAAGCTCTTTTGTGTGGACAAAATGAGTTTACCAGTTACTTGTTGGATTGGATCCAGTGTGATATCTGTGAGTTACTAAAATACACAAGATCGTAGTGAGGGTTCACCAGTCTAATTTTATTTGATGAGGTTCAAAGAATTAGGCTCGGAGTGGTGAACAACATGATCAACTTTCGATTGCATCGAGAGGGTGTGTATTTAGTGAGAGTTCTTTATGAGAATGTGATTCTCACTCGGTAAAGTTCTTCCTGAAAGACCACGGTTGACCGGTCTCTGATAAGGAAGAAATCAAACTAAGTTGGTTTTGGTGTTTTTTGCCTTTTTATTATATGATGAACTCTCGTCCACAAAGTACTTGAGTTAATAGGATGGTCCTATACACATCAAGGAAATAGTGGGAGTAAATTTTCATATAACTTCTCAAATGCGTCATTCGTAATCACCTACATCTCTAACTGACCATATCCCAGTCCTTATTTGTCCATGGGAATTGGATTTTAATCCAAAATGACATAAGGAGGAGGGATGTTGGACATCGTTTGGAATCAATGTGTCTTAGAGCCTAAGGATTCACTAAGAAGTTCAAACTAGGTTTGAGACTTCGTAAAACTGAAATATTCATTTTTATCTAAGGTTCATACTAGGTATGATTTGATAAAATGAGCCCAAAGTCAGTGGGAGTTTGTATGAGTTCCAATGAGTTTAGTGTATAAACGTCTTTCCCATTTGGAATGAGGTTAAGATGTTTGAGAAACACACAAAGACACATATAAAGTTGTTCACGAAATTCTCTATAAAAGGAATTAGATTCCTACATTAGGGTCGAGCTATTCAAAACTCAGTCATGGTTGGCTGATAGGAAAGCTCAGATGTCTTGGACATTCCCTACGTCTGTGCCGAAGACAAAACGAAAGTGTTGGTTTGGTGTGTTGGACCCGATATTGTGTATGCCCTTCGCTGAACAGGTTGAAGCCTCTCCATCTAGTACTGTCATTGCAGATTTTTCAATCATTGCCTTGTAGTTGAAATCAGCCTGGAGGTCTTTGAGTTTCTCCACTAGGGAAAACATCATCACTCCATGCTTACGTATGGACGATCCCTTAATCATTATCATGCCGAAGAATGCTTTCATCACGGCATATCTAATATGCCATTCTGGTACCACAAACTTCTTTTATACGGTGCATTATCGACCAGATGTTCTCATACCTTTTGTACTGTTTCTGGATCTTGTTACTCATCGAGCCAAGTACGATATTGTGTACTTTCCAGTTGTTCGATGCCTCTGAGTAAATATTTCGAATGTCAAACATTCTCCGGGCAGGAATCCTTCCAGCAAAGTCCGAGGTAGAGATTTATCCAGAACATAAGTCTAATTCTCGAAATTGAGGACCTCTTAGTCAATCCAATAGTTTTGTTCCATTAAATGATAGCCTCAAGTATAGTTAAGTGGATTCTTAGCAATTAACAATAAACAGAAAAATAAGCAGATTATTTTAATATTATGTTCAAGTTAAGGACATGGACTTCAGTCATTAACCCTCCCACTATTTTGCGAAAGCTCATCACTCTCAAATAGGGTTTCGGGAAAACTATTTTCTTAGTGGGCTAGAGGTCCACAAGCGAAATTCTCCATGCCCCGCTTTTATGATTCACATGGAAATAGCTTTGTGGGAGGCATCCAATACCATTCTCGTTGTACGAGATCCCCAAGATATTTTGCCTCACCTTTTTCACGTGATTCCGAGGACTCCAAGTGAATCACGTTACTTGGAGTTAGACCGACCCATCAACCAAATCATACGCAGACTATCACCCCCCACGACTCGTGAGATAGGGAAATAGAAGCGTAGTTTTTTCGTTCACAAAAATAGTGCAGCTTTATTTCAGTCCAAACGTGCCACGACTCGTAAGACCATGTGTGGCTGAAATCAGCTTCCTCACTACAATACTGTGGATGGAAGGCATGGAAATTATATTGATTGGCATTAGTCCTAATCCATCAACTAAATCATAGCGCACACTATCGCCCCTACGACTCGTGAGATAGGGAAATAGGTGCGTATTTACTTCGTTCACAGTAACAGCGCAACTTCATTTCAGTACAAACGTGCCACGACTCGTTAGACCACGTATGGGTGAAATTAGCTTCCTCACTACATTACTGTGGATGGCATGTATATAATAATGAACCATTATGTTTATTTTCATTTTTAGGGGTCTAATATTATTAACTTGGTACAGCCAAGTGAGAGTTCATTTTAATGTATGACCGAGATCTCATCATAATTAATGTCTTGCATGAAAAATTTATCTAATATATTTAATGCATTTAAATGAAACGCATCGCATGTAAATTAAAAGCCTAGCACGCCCCTATTGGATGATCACAATCCTAAAACCTATGCAACCCACTGAGCCTGCAGTGGATCTATGACTTGAAGGAAGCGGATCGGCCCGGAAAGCACGGCAGAAGCGCAAAAAATCAGAAATCGGTAAAACATGCTATAATTAACGAAATTAATTTAGATCAAGGGGTGTACCCTTGATCTTTCCCGGGCCTTCGGTGTATTAAATGTAAAAGCATAGGCCAAGAAATCACGAGAAAAAACAAGGAGCGAAAACCATAAATGGAGTTTTACCTTTGTCGTGTTTCACGTACGACTACAAGCGTTGTCTCCTTTCCGTTTTTGTTCCTGGATCCGTCCACAACGAGCCCTCGATCTTGAGATCCTCCCAAGAATGACACACCACCACTAAAGGATGTGGATATTTTGCTTCATGCTAGCAAAATCTCCACAAAAGAGATGGAGATCAAAACAATCGCTATGAATTAATGCGTTTTGATCTCTCTTTCGTTTTTCTTTTGATCTTTAAGACCAAATGAAAACTGATATGGAGAACATGGGAGAGAGAGAGAGGCACGAATTATTGAGGTTGTGAGAGGCTAGTATATGTTGTGTGTGTGGCTAGGGCTTATGAACGTATATATATGACCTAGTCATACACATAATAGGAGTCCTAACCTAGTTAGGCTCCACAACAACCATCCTAACCCTAGCCACCCTTAAGCACGAATTTTGGCTTCTAAATCAGCCAAATAACCTTTGAAAATTGTCCCATTGACTTAGCCAAGGTCCAACCAAGGCCTTGGGCTTGTATTTAATAAATCGGGCTCAATAGGATCAGGCCCACGTCTTATGAACTTATATTAAATCTAATTTAATCATAAGCCCAATATTAAACTCCTTATCTTTTAATCTAATTAAAAGATCCAAGCCCATGCTCTCTTTTTCAATTTATAAATCCAATTTATAAATTGGACCAAGCCCAATAAAATTAGTCCAATTAATTTTACTAGCTAACTTGAAATTCTAATTAATCCAATTAACTAAATTTCAAGTCATCCATCCAATGGGTTGGTCTAAATAAATGATCCAATCATTTATTCTCTCCAAAGACTAATTTAATCCAATTAAATTAATCCGATTCTTCTAGAATTGATTCCAAATTAATTATATCCCACTACAGTGGTAGGGTGTGATTCTTTAGGTTCATCCTCAACAAGACTTGGGCATGTGTGATCAACACAATTAATTAAATCTAATTTTAATTAATTATTTTCAATTATCCCATAATCGAAATGGCCAGTTACCATGGGTGGCCGTCTAGCTACAATCCATGGCACTAGAGACTAGGTGAATGTTGGCGTGAACATTTAGGCTTCGAATCCATACGAGTACGGTCCTACTGTCAACCGTCTCCTGGCCTTAGTCTAGGGCATGGAATTGGGTGTCGGTTCCCATCCTTGACTAGGCAACTATGCTTAACACTCGAGATGCGTTTACTCTACTGATCTGATCTAGGATACATATTCCTGATCGATCAATCGCTTTGACCAAAGACTTTTATAGTCTAAACCATCTCAAAGTGCATGGGAGAACTCTCTGTCATATAATGACAGGGGACGGATCCTCTTTTGGAATCTACCGTCCTCGCTACATACTCCGACTGCACTAGATAAGGCTTATGATGATGATGCCTCACGACACAGCCACCGCTTGCCATATCCAAGATACAGTCTTCGTATGCACGTGACTGCCATGATTCCTCAAGTCCGAAGACTAATCTCGTACTATTGGAACTGGGAATCCTAGTCATACCGACCAAGCCTTAAGAGGCTTTTATATGACGATTCCCGTGAGTCATTTGATTCAGTTGACTACCTGGCCAACCAACCCACTAAAACTGCATGGACGACCTACGTCTCCTGCCGAACAAACACGGCTGCAGCACTTAGTACAAGTCTCCATAGGATCCTCGATGCCTAATCTCGAAGTCCTCGACTTGGAACGTTCCAGACCGACCTTTAGGAGTTGGTTTCATAGCTGCCAAATTTATGCGCATCCCAACTCCATGGGTTAACCTTTCGATCTGTGGGCATTTCATTGTGATATTGAAATCCCGTTCAATATCAGTGGTAAGCTCAATGAAACATGTTGCAATCTTGATGAATTCTTACCTTATTCATCAATCTAATAATATTTGATAAAGATTGTCGAATGGAAAATAGCCAATCCAATTGGCTTTTTGTCACCCATTCCAAAAATCTCCCACTTGACCATTAAGCCAATTACCTATGTCACTCAGAACCTTCTGAGCATGCGCAATCTACGATACCGACGCGATTCCGTGGGTCTACTTTATATTCTGTTGGATCTATACGGTCCAATCGTGTATTTCCTTTCACCATTGCTGCCAGCAAATGGTTGTTATCTAAGAATTTTCGCATATCTTGTGATGGGATCTCGGGCCCATAAGGCTCTTGCCCTAGCTTTGTCATTCGCCTCTAAGGCTACAACTGGCTCGGCTGTGCTAGGCACCACATCCATCTAATGGATGTTGTTTTTCGATCCAAACCACTTTCCTACACCGACTTTTTAAAGTCTCCCCACATTCAACTTTTAAGATGGGGTGTCTAGTTGAAATCCCTCCAAGCTACCATACCTACCATCAAGTCCGAACGTAATTATACTTTGAGGACTTAAACATCATTCACATGAGTCTGGAAGCTAGTATCGCTTTAGCCTTCCAGAATTAACTCTCCACAAATCGTGTGTCAGACACACTTCTTTATCCTTATTCATGTATTAAAGACTGTTCTTGACAACTGCCTATTGCCAATTGGTGTATTTCCAATATACGTTGTGTCATGCCCTAAGCATACACAATATCAAGTCGAACACACCAAACCAACACTTTTGTGCTGTCTTCGGCACAGACGTAGGGAATGTCCAAGACATCTGAGCTTTCTCATCAATCAACCATGACGGAGTTTTGAATAGCTCGACCCTAATGTAGGAATCGAATTCCTTTTATGGAGAATTTCGTAAACAACTTTATATGTGTCTTAGTGTTTCTCAAACATCTTAAACTTCATTCCAAATGGGAAAGACGTTTATACACTAAACACATTGGAACTCACACCAACTCCCACTGACGTTTGGCTCATTTTATCAAATCATACCTAGTATGATCTTTAGATAAAAACAAATATTCCAGTTTAACGAAGTACCAAACCCAGTTTGAACTTCTTAGTGAATCCTTAGGCTCCAAGCCATTGATTCTAAACGATGTCCAACATCATTCCTTTTATGTCCTTTTCGATAAAATTCAATTCCCATGGACTAATAAGGACTGGAATATGGTCAGTTTAGAAATATAGTTGATTACGAATGATGCATTTGAGAAGTTATATGAAAACTTACTGCCACTATTTCTTTGACGTGTATAGGACTATCCTATTAACTCAAGTACTTTATGGGATGAGAGTTTCATCATACAATAAGGGACAATCTGTTTCAATGAAACACCAATCAAACAAAGTCCAACTTAGTTCGATTTCTTCATTATCAGGTACCGGTCAACCATGGTCCTTTTAGGAAGAACTTCACCGAGTGAGTATCACTTTCTTATAAAAAAACTCCCACTAAATACACAACCTCTCAATTCAATCGAGAGGTGATCATGTTGGTTCACCACTTCGAGTCTAATTCTTTGAACCTCATCAAATAAAATTAGACTGGTGAACCCCCACACCGATCTTGTGTATTTTAGTAACTCACAAATATCATACTGGATCCAATCCACATGTAACTGGTAAACTCATTTTGTCCCACAAAAGAGCTTTTCCGGTCTTTCTCCTTCTTAGTAAGGTTTTGAAACTTAATAGACCCAAATTGCCTATTTCTAGTGCTCTTTGAATCCATCAATTTCTCTCTTCCTCAACTAGAATAGATTGACCTACCAGGACTGTACGCCTGGGCTCTTATTTTATTATTTATTTGAGTATTCATAATCCAATTATGAAATAGTATATGTTTCACCCAGCAGACATGAATCATTCAATGTCAAATAAGAGACTTTATTGATCAAAATATGTAATCAAAATTATCCAATAATAATGGAAAATATTATTCGATCATGCTAGGTTACATAGATACTATCCTAACATGATCACCATTAAGCCTAACTAAGTCCCTAGTCTTTTATAGCAACATCCCCGCTGTCGCTAAGCCTAAGGACCTTTTGTTTCGGCTTTTCTACTCCATATCACCATTTGCAAACCATTTGCAATTTATGAATTCGTTGGTATCCAATACCAAGAGTAGAATGGTGATTATGTTAATACTCATCAAAGATTTATACCTTCATTGGAGAGGAGCTTAGGACACTCCTTCTTCCAATGGTCCTTCTCTCGATAATAAATGCAAACATCATTCGGAATCCTTGACTGACGAACCCTCTTCCTCTTTCCTTTACCCCCACCTAGCGGTGTAACAGGAATACTTGAAGTGTTAGCAATAGTAGAAAACATCTGACCCTTCTTCCTCTTCTCGTCTCCGGCAACCTTTCCCTTCGCTATAGAGGTTGAAGCCTCTCCCACTAGGACAATCGGTGCAGATTTTTCATCCGTTGCCTCGTACTTGACCAATATATTAATCAACTCATGAAGGCTTTCCTCAAGCCCATTCATGTTATAGCTGATAGTAAATTGATCAAGGGAGAGAGATAGTGATTATAGGATCAAGTCAACGTACGTTTCTTCCACATTGAAATCAGCGTGGAGGTCTTTGAGCTTCTCCACTAGGGAAAGCATCATCACTCTATGCTCACGTACGGACGATCCCTTAATCATTATCATGCCGAAGAATGCCTTCAGCACGGCATATCTAATATGCCATTCCGATGCCGCATAAAGTTCTCTTCGTGCGGTGCATTATCTACAAGACGTCCTCATACCTTTCGTACTGTTTCTGAATCTTGATACTCATCGATCCTAGTACGATACTGTGTACTTTCGGGTTGTTCTCATGCCACTGAGTAAACTATTCGAACGTCAAACTTTTGAGGTAAGGACTTATCCAGAACGTAAGTCTGGTTCTTGAAATCGAGGACCATCCTCTGATTTATCAGTCAATCCAAAAAGTTTGTTCCATTAAATATTAGCCTCAAGTATAGTTAAGTGATTCTTAGAAATTAACAATAAATAGAAAATAAGCAGATTTATAATATTAGGTTCAAGTTGTTGGAATGGGTGACCAAAAGCCAATTAAATTGGCTATTTTCCATTCGATAATCTTTATCAAATATTATTAGATTGAAGAATACGGTAAGAATTTCATCAAGATGACAATATGTTTCGTTGAGCTTACAATATGTTTCACCACTGATATTGAACGGGATTTAAGTGTTACAACGAAATGCCCACGGATCGACAGGTTAACCCATGGAGTTGGGCTGTGCATAGGTTTGCCAGCTATGAAACCAACTCCTTAGGGTCTGTCTGGAACATTCCAAGTCGAGGACCTCGAGATTGGGCATCGAGGATCCTATGGAGACTTGCACTAAGTACTGCATCCGTGTTTTGTCGGCAGGAGACGTAGGTCATCTGTGTAGTTTTAATGGGTTCGTTGGAAAGCTAGTCAACTGACTGAAGTGACTCGCGGGAATCGTCATATGGAAGCCTCTTAAGGCTTGGTCGGTATGATTGGGATTCTCGGTTCTGATAGTACGAGATTAGTCCTCTGACTTGAGGAATCATAGCAGTCACGTCCATACGAAGACTGTATCTTGGATATAGCAAGCGGTGGTTGTGTCATGAGTCATGGTCATCATAAGCCTTATCTAGTGCACTCAGAATATGTACCGAGGATGGTGGATTCTAAGAGAGAATCTGTCCTCTTTCATTATATGCAGAGAGTTCTCCCATGCACCTTGAGATGGTTTAGACTCTAAAAGTCTTTGGCCAAAGCTATTGATCGGTTAGGAATATGTATCCTAGATCGGATCAGTAGAGTAAACGCATCTCGAATGTTAAGCATAGTTGCCTAGTCAAGGATGGGAACCGACATCCAATTCCATGCTTTAGACTAAGGCCAGGAGACGATTGACAGTAGGACCGTACTCGTACGGATTCGAAGCCTAAATGTTCACGCCAACATTCACCTAGTGTCTAGTGCCATGGACTGTTGCTAGACAACCACCCATGGTAACGGGCCATTTTCGGTTATGGAATAATAGTAAATAATTAATTAAATTAGATTTAATTAATTATGTTGGTCACACATGCCCAAGTCCAGCTGAGGGTGAACCTAAAGAGTCACACCCTACCACTATAGTGGGATAGAATTAATTTGGAATTAATTCTAGAAGAGTCAGATTAATTTAATTGGATTAAATTAATCTTTGGAGAGAATAAATGATTGGATCATTTATTTAGACCAATCCATTGGATGGATGACTTAAAATTAAATTAATTGGATTAATTAGAATTTCAAGTTAGCTAGTAAAATTAATTGGATTAATTTTATTGGGCTTGGTCCAATTTATAAATTGGATTTACAAATTGAAAGAGAGAGCATGGGCTTGGATCTTTTAATTAGATTAAAAGATAACGAGTTTAATGTTGGGCTTATGATGAAATTAGATTTAATATAAGTCCATAAGACGTGGGCTTGATCCTATCGAGCCCGGTTCATTAAATACAAGCTCAAGGCCTTGGTTGGACCTTGGCTAAGTCTAGGAGAACAATTTTAGAAGGTTCTTTGGCTGATTTTTTAGGCAAAATTCGTGCTTAAGGGGTGGCTGGGGTTAGGATGGTTGTTTTGGAGCTTAACTAGGTTAGGACTTCTAGTATGTGTATGACTAGGTCATATATATACCTTAACTAGGTTAGGACTTCTAGTATGTGTATGACTAGGTCATATATATACCTTTATAAAACCCTAACCACACACACAACACATACTGACCTCTCAAAACCTCACAAAATTCGTACCTCACTCTCTCTCCCATGTTCTCCATATCAGTTTTTCATTTGATCTTAGAGATCAAAAGAAAAAATGAAAGAGAGATCAAAAACGTTAATTCATAGCAATTGTTTTAATCTCCATCTCTTCTGTGGAGATTTTTCTGGTACGAAATCTCCACATCCTTTAGTGGTGGTGTGTCATTCTTGGGAGGATCTCAAAATCGAGGTCTCATCGTGGATGGATCCGGAAACAAAAATGGAGAGGAGACAACGCTTGTAGCCGTACGAGAAAAATGACAAAGGTAAAACTTCATTTATGGTTTTTGCTCCTTACTTTTTCTCGTGATTTCTTGGCTTATTTTTTTATATTTAATACACCGAACGCCCGGGAAAGATCAAGGGTACACCCTTCGATCACAATTAATGTCATTAATTATAGCATGTTTTACCGATTTTTTTATTTTTCGCGCTTCCGCCGTGCTTCCCAGGCCAATCCGTTTCCTTCAAGTGGTATCAGAGCCCAGTTCGGTGTAAAGGCCTAGAATCTAACGTGTATTACGTGTTTCAGCATGTTTACTTATTTTTAATCGGCTTTGGAAGCATATTTTTTGAATTTTAATTGCGTATCTAGATCTAGGGTTTACTTGTTTAATTTTTCTTTTAATATTGGGCATAAGAAATTTTATTGAAATTTGGAATTTCTGAAAATTGATTATTTTCTTGTTGTTTCAGAAATTGCAGAATTTTTTTTCAGAAATATCGAAAGAAAAAAACGAGTAGTGGCCGACGCTGCCAGCCGTCAGAACATTTTTAATAAGAGTAGAATAGGTGGAGAGGATTTTATTTTATTTTTAATAATTGTAAAGAGAAAGCCCAAACGATGGAGGCCCATGGAGGAGGCCATGGATTGGCCCACGGAGATCTATGGAGAAGAGGCTCGAAGGATGGAGCCCACGAAGGAGATGAAGAAATAAAGAGAGATTACAAGGCCCATAATGTGTTAATGGGTTAAACATCTTGTAATAGCGTAGTCCTACCCTTAGACTGACCATAGATCCACTGTAGGCTCAGTGGGTCACATAGGTTTTGGACTTGTGATCATCCAACAGGGGTGTGCTAGGCTTTTATTTTGCATGTGATGCGTTTTATTTAAATACATTATATATATTAGATATATTGTCATGCAAGATATTAGTTGTGATGAGGACTCGGTCAAACTACTAAAATGAACTCTCATTTGGTTGGACCAAGTTAATAACATTAGACCCTAAAATTGGAAATAAACACAATGGCTTGTTATTCCATACATTCCGTATACATGTAGTGAGGAAGCCAATTTCACCCATACGTGGTCTCACGAGTTGTGGCACGTTTGGACTGAAATGAAGCGGCATTATTACTGTGGACGAAGTGAATATACACCTATTTCCCTATCTCACGAGTCGTGGGGGGCGATAGTGTGTGCTATGATTCGGTTGATGGATTAGGACTAATGCCAAGTGATGTAATTTCCATGCCTTCCATCCACAATAATGTACTGAGGAAACTGATTTCACTCATACATGGTCTCACGAGTCGTGGCACGTATGGACTGAAATGAAGCTGCACTATTATTGTGAACGAAAAAACTACGCTTCTATTTCCCTGTCTCAAGAGTCGTGGGGGACGATAGTTTGCAGTATGATTCGGTTGATAGGTCGGTCTAACACCAAGTAACGTGATTTGCTTGGAGTCCTTGGAATCACGTGAAAAGATGAGGCAAAATATCTTAGGGATTTCGTAGGACGAGAATGGTATTGGATACCTCCCACAAGGCTATTTTCATGTGAATCGTAAAAGCGGTGGCTGTGTCATGAGGCATGGTCATCGTAAGCCTTATCTAGTGCACTCGGAGTATGTAGCGAGAACGGTGGATTCCAAGAGAAAATATGTCCTCTGTCATTATATGACAGAGAGTTCTCCTAGAACTCTATGCACCTTGAGATGGTTTAGACTCTAAAACTTTGGCCATAGCGATTGATCGATCAAGATTATGTATCCTAGATCGGATCAGTAGAGTAAACGCATTTCGAGTTTTAAGCATAATTGTCTAGTCAAGGATGGGAACCGACACCCAATTCCATGCCCTAGACTAAGGACAGGAGACGGTTGACAAGAGAACCATACTCGTATGGATTTGGAGCCAAAATGTTCACGTCAACATTCACCTAGTCTCTAGTGCCATGGACTGTTGCTAGACAACCACCCATGGTAACGGGCCATTTCCGGTTATGGAATAATTGGAAATAATTAATTAAATTAGATGTAATTAATTGTGTTGGTCACACATGCTCAAGTCTAGCTGAGGGTGAACCTAAAGAGTCACACCATACCACTGTAGTGGGATAGAATTAATTTGGAATTAATTCTAGAAGAGTCGAATTAATTTAATTGAATTAAATTAATCCTTGAAGAGAATAAATGATTGGATCATTTATTTAGACCAATCCAATGGATGGATGACTTGAAATTTAATTAATTGGATTAATTAGAATTTCTAGTTAGCTAGTAAAATTAATTGGATTAATTTTATTGGGCTTGGTCCAATTTATAAATTGGATTTATAAATTGAAAGAGAGAGCATAGGTTTGGATCTTTTAATTAGATTAAAATAAGGAGTTTAATGTTGCGCTTATGATTAAATTAGATTTAATATAAGTCTATAAGACGTGGGTTTGATCCTATCGAGCCCGGTTTATTAAATATAAGCTCAAGGGCTTGGTTGGACCTTGGCTAAGTCAAGGATGACAATTTTGGAAGGTTCTTTTGCTGATTTTTTAGGCAAAATTCGTGCTTAAGGGGTGGCTAGAGTTAGGATGGTTGTTTTGGAGCCTAACTAGGTTATGACTCCTAGTATGAGTATGACTAGGTCATACATATACCTTCATAAAATCCTAGCCACACACACAACACATACATAGTAAGTGTACGAGCGGTCTTCTCGATCTCTGGATCAAATTCAAGTTCACCTGTACGAGAAGAACGCGGCATCAAAAACCAAGTGACAAGGATATGTAACCAAAGAAAATTAATTTAAAGACACCAATTCCGGGCAACGGCGTCAAAATTTGATGTGTGTCGAATCCACCAAAATTATTTTCCTTCTAAAACTTTGAGAAAGTAGTGAGTAGTGTCAAATCCACAAGGATTGGTTTTAAATTAATCCCTTCAAAAGAAAAATAAAGCGGGGAGTTTTGATTGTTTTGAAAATATAAAATCAACTAAAGAAGAGGAATATTTAGAAGAGTAGTGAATATGAGAGGAGTATTCCGATTAAAGACAGGATCATGCGTAATTCCATAATTGATCATAGATGCAAGATGGCAATCATTCATAAGATAAATTAAGTATGGTTATTGGTACGACCTACCAACCTTACCCTTCATTACTTTATCGATAGTCAAGGAACGTCCATTGACTAAACCTCTAATCAATAAACAACCTTGGGAACGTCCTCAAGATTTAATTTACTGACAGCATTAAGAACTATAAAGGCTCAATTCTAACAAATAAATTCTTACGAGGATTTATATAAGTTAGATTGTGCATTCTCCATCGCATAATCAAAAACTATGACATAATTAATTATGCTATGTTACCACTTATTATTGAATTAAACAAACAACTACGGATTTGTAAATTCACTTAGTTAGGAAAATATTCTTGACAATGAATAATGGGCCCTATCATCCATCAATCAGATTATTTGTAATAGGAGCACAAAGAACAACACAAATATCGATATAAATGAAAGTAAAGAGCACAAGTTAGATCTCAAAATTTGTAGGAATTAAGCAATCACCGAATCTTCAACCGGATGATTTAGCTAGACATGCTCATAGAGGAACATATGAATAACATAAAAATACAGAGAGTATTTAGTAGAAGAGGAGTAAACGATCCAACAAGATTAACTAGCTCATGAATTACATCATATATATACTGGCTAATTTCCTAATTTTGCTATAATTACAAAGAAGGTAACTTTCCTACAAGACTAAAAGATTTAAAATCATTGTTTTCATGATGTTTCTCTAGCAAATATAGCTTCCATTCATCAAAAGATATTCTAAATCAATTTTATCTTCTTCCAAAATCGAGCTTGGAGCTTTCTTTATGCAATTGTTTTTTCCCAGGTTTGACGTGGGCACGCCTAACTTTTTCTTCAAATCTGTCAATTCTTCCTGTTTTGGCTCTTTTCTCCAATTTTTCTTCTTTCAATCTATATTGATTTAATGCTGCAAAATGATACTTAATTTGAAGTATTTAGGTCACAAAAGAGGGCTGAGTATCACATAAATTAGAGTGAAATGCATGTATATCACAGCTTTTGCACCTTCTTGAGAGTTCCAATGCGTCTTTTGCTAATGTAGGTTAGAAATATCCTTGCCTTAAAACATTCTTGGCCAATGCGCTATCCCCGAAATAATTTCCACAACTTCCCTGATGCACTTCCCTGAGTATCTAGTCAACTTCATCCCTGTTAACACACTTCAACAAGACACCATCTGGTGTTCTTTCATAGAGTTCCCCTCTGAACATTGTGAACTTTGCTGACTGAATTCTCATTCGCCGATTTTGGGTTTCTTCTTCAAATCTTTCACCTTGAAGAAATCTTATGATTGATGTTATCCAATCATCGTTGGGTGCTTGGACATTCAGCAATGGGAGACCTTCTCCTCCTTTGGGATCGTGGAGCTCCTTATCTTGGAAGAGGTCTCTGTTTTCAAGATGCTCGGATACCAATAGAGTGAACTTTCTGGACTTTATTCTAGAAGTTGTGCTAGGAAAATTTGATAGGGCATCCGCCCTTTTGTTCTCTTCACTCTGGACTTGGTGTAATTCAAAATTTTCAAAAGCTTGTTGGAGGTTGCGCACTTTTTGGAGGTATTACTTGCCTCCTTCACTTCATAAGTTTTCCCGAACTGTTCTGCCACAAATTAGGAATATATGTAGGCTATTACATTCTGAACCCACAATCGTAGCTATCACTGCCTCATAATCATCTTCATTATTTGTCAATAGGAAGTATAGTATCACTGCCACCTCAAACTTAATCCCTTCAGGATCTCTGAGGACTATCTCTACTCCCCCCCTGAGTTAAGTTTGAGGAACCATCTACCTGGAGTAGCCATTTTCCCTGATTGTTTCCTCCCTTTTGGCTGCTCATCTTGACCAGAAAATCTATTTAACGCTTAGGCCTTTGTAGTCGTTCTTGGTTGAAACTCGATGTGGAATTCCCCTAACTCAATAGCCCATTTTTCTAATTTCCCTAACGCATCAAGTTTCATCAAGACTTGCCTCAAAGGTTGGTAGGGTGGGATTGGAAGTATGGTATCAGTTTTCTCGTGGTGACTATTAACACTAATGCATACTTCTCAATCAACGAACAATTCTTTTTTACCCTTAGAGAGTACGACTCACAAGTAAACTGGTCGCTCATCCGATCCAGAAGTTATATTAAAACAGAACTTACAGCATTTTTAGTCACAGCCAAATACAAAAATAGCGATTCTCCTTTAATAGGTTTTGCTAGCAGGGGAGGGTAGGACAAGTTTTTTTCAAGTCATTGAAGGCTTCATCGCATTCAGGAGTCCACTTGAAGTTTTTCACATTCCTCAAGATTTTAAAGAAGGGTAAACATTTTTATATTTTGAGATGAATCTGCTAAGGGACACCATCCTTCCAGCCAGGTTTTGCATGTCTTTGATTGATCTTGGCGATCGCTTTTACAGGATCGGCTTGATCTTCTCAAGGTTGGCCTCTATTCCCCTTTCAGTGACCATTTACCCTAGAAATTTTCCTCCTCTAACCCTGATGGCCAATTTTGCCGGATTCAGCTCATGTCGTATCTTCTCATGATGGTAAAAAACTCTTCCAAGTACTCCAAGTGTTGTGTCTATTCAATGCTTAACATATCGTCAATATATACCTCCATGGTTACTCTTTAAACATTCGATTCACCAATCTTTGGTAAGTAGCTCAAGCATTTTTCAATCCAAAGGGCATCACCCTGTAGCAATATATGTCGTTCTCAATGATGAACAAGGCTTTTACTCGATCTTCCTCTACCATGACTATGTGATGATATCCATGGAAGGCATCCAATATACTTAAGAGCGCGCAGCCTGCAGTTAAGTTTACTAACTAATAAATGTGGGGGTATCGAGATCCCTCAAGTAAGTCTTTATAAAGTCTGTAAAGTCAATGCACATTCTCTATTTTCCCTCGGGTGTGGTTACAATTACCACATTTGCTAACCATTTGGTGTATTTGACTTCTTGGACATATCTTGTTGCTACTAGCTTGTTTACTTCGTTCTTGATTATAAGGTTCCTTTGGGGCCCAAAATTTCTCCTCTTCTTCCTTACTGGCTTTGCTTAGGATCCACATATAACATATGTTCAGTAACCTCGGGTATAATACCTTGAAAATATGAGGCTTACCAAGCGCACATATCAACATTCTTCCTCAGAAATTCGCCAGCAGTAGTTCCATTGAAGGAAGCGGATCGGCCCGGGAAGCGTGGCGTGAAGGTAGTGGATCGGCCCGGGAAGCGCAGCGGAAGCGCGAATAATCGAAAAACGGTAAAACAAGTGATAATTAATGAAATTAATTCCGTATCAAGGGGTGTACCCTTGATCATTCCCGGCGATCGGTGTATTAAATATAAAACCATAGGCCAAGAATTACGAGAAAAACAAGGAGCAAAAACCATAAATGGAGTTTACCTTTGTCATTTTTCTCGTACGGCTACAAGCGTTGTCTCCTCTCCATTTTCATTTTCAGATCCGTCCACGACGAGACCTCGATCTTGAGATCCTCCCAAGAATGACACACCACCACTAAAGGATGTGGAGATTTCGTGCTAGCAAAATCTCCACAGAAGAGATGGAGATCTAAACAATTGCTATAAATTAACGTGTTATGATCTCGCTTTCGTTTTTCGTTTTTGATCTCTAAGACCAAATGAAAAACTGATATGGAGAACATGGGAGAGATAGAGGCACGAAATTTTGTGAGGTTATGAGGCTAGTATGTGTTGTGTGTGTGGCTAGGGTTTTAATGAAGGTATATATATGACCTAGTCATACACATACTAGGAGTCCTAACCTAGTTAGGCTCCAAAACAACCATCCTAACCCTAGCCCCTTTATGCACGAAATTTGCATCTTAAAATCAGCCAAAGACCTTCCAAAATTGACCTAATGGACTTAGCCAAGGTCTAACCAAGGCCTTGGGCTTGTATTTAATGAACCGGGCTCGATAGGATCATGCCCACGTCTTATGGACTTATATTAAATCTAATTTAATCATAAGCCCAACATTAAACTCCTTATCTTTTAATCTAATTAAAAGATCCAAGCCCATGCTCTCTCTTTCAATTTATAAATCCAATTTATAAATTGGACCAAGCCCAATAAAATTAATCCAATTAATTTTACTAGCTAACTTGAAATTCTAATTAATCCAATTAATTTAATTTCAAGTCATCCATCCAATGGATTGGTATAAATAAATGATCCAATCATTTATTCTCTCCAAAGATTAATTTAATCCAATTAATTTAATCTAATTCTTCTAGAATTAATTCCAAATTAATTCTATCCCACTATAGTGGTAGGGTGTGACTCTTTCGGTTCACCCTTCAACTAGACTTGGGCATGTGTGCCCAACACAATTAATTAAATCTAATTTAATTAATTCCGATTATCCCATAATTGGAAAAAGGCCCGTTACCATGGGTGCTTGTCTAGCAACAGTCCATGGCACTAGAGACTAGGTGAATGTTGGTGTGAACATTTACGCTCTGAATCCATAAGAGTACGATCCTACTGTCAACCGTCTCCTGACCTTAGTCTAGGGCATGGAATTGGGTGTCGGTTCCCATCCTTGACTAGGCAGCAATGCTTAACACTCGAGATGCGTTTACTCTACTGATCCGATCTAGGAAACCTATCACTGATCGATCAATTGCTTTGGCCAAAGACTTTTAGAGTCTAAACCATCTCAAGGTGCATAGGAGAACTCTCGGTCATATAATGACAGGGGACAAATCCTCTCTTGAAATCCACCGTCCTTGCTACATACTCCGAGTGCACTGGATAAGGCTTATGATGACCATGCCTCATGACACAGCCACCGCTTGCCATATCCAAGATACAGTTTTCGTATGCACGTGACTGCCATGATTCCTCAAGTCAGAGGACTAATTCTCGTACTATCGGAACCGGGAATGCCAGTCATACCGACCAAGCCTTAAGAGGCTTCCATATGACGATTCCCGCGGGTCACTTCAGTCAGTTGACTACCTTGCCTACTAACCCACTAAAACTGCACAGACGACCTACGTCTCCTACCGACGAAACACGTCTGCAGTACTTAGTGCAAGTCTCCATAGGACCCTCGATGCCCAATCTCGAGGTCCTCGACTTGGAACGTTCCAGACCGACCCTTAGGAGCTGGTTTCATAACTGCCAAACTTATGCGCAGCCCAACTCCACGGGTTAACCTTTCGATCTGTGGGCATTTTATTGTGATATTGAAACCCCGTTCAATATCAGTGGTAAGCACAACGAAACATATTGCCATCTTGATGAATTCTTACCATATTCATCAATATAATATTATTTGATAAAGATTGTTGAATGGAAAACAGCCAATCCAATTGGCTTTTGGTCACCCATTCCAACAATCTCCCACTTGACCATTAAGCCAATTACCCATGTCGCTCAGAACCTTATGAGCATGAGCAATCTGCGATACCGACTCGGTTGCGTGGGTCTACTTTATTTTCTGCTGGATCCATACGGTCCAACTGTGTATTTCCTTTCACCATTGCTGCCTGTAGATGGTTGTTATCTAAGAATTTTTGCGGATCTTGTGATGAGATCTCAGGCCCATAAGGCTCTTGCCCTAGCCTTGTTGTTCGCCTCTAAGGCTACAACTGGCTTGGCTGTGCTAGGCACAACATCCATCCAATGGATGTTGTTTTTCGATCCAAACCACTTTACTTGACTGACTTGTTAAAGTCTCCCCACATTCAACTTTTGAGATGGGGCGTTTGCTTGAAATCCCTCCAAGCTACCATGCCTTCCATCAAGTCTGAATGTGATTACACTTTGAGGACTTAACCATTATTCACACGAGTCTGAAAGCTATAACCGCTTTAGCCTTCCAGAATTAACTCTCCACAAATCGTGTGTCAGACACACTTCTTTATTCCTTATTCAAGAATTAAAGACTGTTCTTGACAACTGTATATCGCCAATTGGTGTATTTCCAATATATTGTGTCATGCTCTAAGCATACACAATATCGGGTCCAACACACGAAACCAACACTTTCGTGTTGTCTTCGGCACAGACGTAGGGAATGTCCAAGACATCTGAGCTTTCTTATCATCCAACCATGACTGAGTTTTGAATAGCTCGACCCTAATGTAGGAATCTAATTCCTTTTATGGAGAATTTCGTGAACAACTTTATATGTGTCTTAGTGTTTCTCAAAACATCTTAACCTCATTCCAAATGGGAAAGACGTTTATACACTAAACACATTGGAACTCATACCAACTCCCACTGACGTTGGGCTCATTTTATCAAATCATACCTAGTATGAACCTTAGATAAAAATGAATATTCCAGTTTTACGAAGTCTCAAACCTAGTTTGAACTTCTTAGTGAATCCTTAGGCTCTAAGCCATGGACAAATAAGGACTGGGATATGGTCAGTTAGAGATGTAGTTGATTACGAATGATGCATTTGAGAAGTTATATGAAAACTTACTCCCACTAATTCCTTGACGTGTATAGGACCATCCTATTAACTCAAGTACTTTGTGGGACGAGAGTTTCATCATATAATAAGGGCCAATCTGTTTCAGTAAAACACCAATCAAACAAAGTCCAACGTAGTTTGATTTCTTCCTTATCAGAGACCGGTCAACTGTGGTCCTTTCAGGAAGAACTTTACCGAGTGAGAATCACATTCTCATAAAGAACTCTCACTAAATACACAACGCTCGATGCAATCGAAAGTTGATCATGTTGGTTCACCACTCCGAGTCTAATTCTTTGAACCTCATCAAATAAAATTAGACTGGTGAACCCTCACTACGATCTTGTGTATTTTAGTAACTCACAGATATCACACTGGATCCAATCCAACATGTAACTGGTAAACCCATTTTGTCCCACAAAAGAGCTTTTGCGGTCTTTCTTCTTCTCAGTAAGGTTTTGAAAGCTAACAGATCCAAATTGCCTATTTCTAGTGCTCTTTGAATCCATCAATCTCTCTCTTCCTCAACTAGAATAGATTGACCTACCAGGACTATAAGTTTGGGTTCTTTGATTATCATTTTATTCTTTATTTGAGTATCCATAATCCAATTATGAAATAGTATATGTTTCACCCAGCAGACATGAATCCATTCAATGTCAAATAAGAAGCTTTATTGATCAAAATATGTAATCAAAATTGTCCAACAATAATTGAAAACATTATTTCGATCATGCTAGGTTACATAGATACTATCCTAACATGATCACCATTAAGCCTAACTAAGCCCCTAGTCTTTTATAGCAACAGCCCCGCTATCGCTAAGCCTTAGGACCTTTTGTTTTCGCTTTTCTACTCCTCATCACCATCTGCAAACCATTTGCAAATTATGAATTCGTTGGTATCTAATACCAAGAGTAGAATGGTGATTATGTTAATACTCAGTTAAAGATTTATACCTTCATTGAAGAGGAGCTTAGTACACTCCCTCTCCCAATGGCCCTTCTCTCGACAATAAATGCAAACATCATTCGGAATCCTTGACTGACGAACCCTCTTCCTCTTTCCTTTACCCCGCGTAGCAGTGTAACAGGAATATTTGAAGTTTTAGCAGTGGTAGAAATCATCTCACCCTTCTTCCTCTTTTCGTGTCCGGCAACCTGGCCCTTCGCTTTAGAGGTTGAAGTCTCTCCCATTAGTACCGTCGGCGCAAATTTTTCAATCGTTGCCTCGTGCTTGACCAATATATTAATCAACTCATGAAGGCTTTTACCAAACCCTTTCATGTTATAGCTGATAATAAATTGATCAAGGGAGAGAGATAGTGATTATAGAATCAATTCAACGTACGTTTCTTCCTCCTTGAAATAAGCCTGGAGGTCTTTGCGCTTCTCCACTAGGGAAAGCATCATCACTCCATGCTCACGTACAGACGATCCCTTAATCATTATCATGTCGAAGAATGCCTTCGTTACGGCATGTCTAATATGCCATTCCGGTGCCGCATAATAGTTCTTTTCATGCGGTGCATTATCGTTACTCATCGAGCCCAGTACGATACTGTGTACTTTCCGGTTGTTCTCATGCCACAGAGTAAACTTTTCGAACGTCAAAAGTTCTTCGGGCAGGAACCCTTCCGGCAAAGTCCGAGGTAGAGACTTATCCAGAGCGTAAGTCTGGTTCTTGAAATCGAGGACCATCCTCAGATTTCTCAGTCAATCCAAAAAGTTTGTTCCATTAAATATGAGCCTCAAGTATAGTTAAGTGGATTCTTAGAAATTAACAATAAACAGAAAAGTAAGCAGATTATCATAATATTAGGTTCAAGGTAAGGACTTGGACTTCAGTCATTAACCCTCCCACTATTTCTGCGAAAGCCCATTACTGTCAAATGGGGTTTCGGGAAAATCATTTTTCTAGTGGGCTTGAGGTCCACAAGCGAAATTCTAAATGCCCCGCTTTTACGATTCATATGGAAATAACCTTGTGGGAGGTATCCAATACCATTCTCGTCCTACGAGATCCCCAAGATATTTTGCCTCACCTTTTCACGTGATTCCGAGGACTCCAAGCAAATCACGTTACTTGGTGTTAGACCGTCCCATCAACCGAATCATACTGCAAACCATCGCCCCCCACGACTCGTGAGACAGGGAAATAGAAGCGTAGTCTTTTCGTTCACAATAATAGTGCAGCTTTATTTCAGTCCAAACGTGCCACGACTAGTGAGACCACGTGTGGCTAAAATCAGCTTCCTCACTACATTACTGTGGATGGAAGGCATGGAAATTACATCACCTGGCATTAGTCCTAATCCATCAACCGAATCATAGCACACACTATCGCCCTCCACGACTCGTGAGACAGGGAAATAGGTGTGTATTCACTTCGTTCACAGTAACAGTGCAGCATTCAGTTCGTGCCACGACTCGTGAGACCACGTATGGGTGAAATTGGCTTCCTCACTACATTACTGTGGATTGGATGTATGTAATAACGAGCCATTGTGTTTATTTCCAATTTTAGGGTCTAATATTATTAACTTGGTCCAACCAAGTGAGAGTTCATTTTAGTAGTTTGACCGAGGCCTCATCACAATTAATATCTTGCATGAAATATATCCAATATATAATGCATTTAAATAAAACGCATCGCATACAAAATAAAAGCCTAGCATGCAAAATAAAAGCCTAGCATGCCCCTGTTGGATGATCACAAGCCCAAAACCTATGTGACCTACTGAGCCCGCAGTAGATCTATGGTCAGTCTAAGGGTAGGCCTATGCTATTACAAGATGTTTAACCCATTAACACATTATGGGCCTTGTAATCTCTCTTTATTTCTTCTTTTCCTTCGTGGGCTCCGTCCTTCGGGCCTCTTATCCATGGATCTCCGTGGGCCAACCCATGGCCTCCTCCACGGGCCTCCAGCGTCTAGGCTTGCTCTTTATAATAATTAAAATAAAGTAAAATCCTCTCCACCTATTCTACTCTCATTACAACTTAAAAAGAAATCCCAATCAACAGTTGGGGGGAGTACATTAATAGGGAGAAAGCAAGCCTTAAACATATTAGGCTAAAAACGAAGAGAAAAGGAAAAATAAGAGGCACGCAGGCCCCAACCAACAGAAAATAAACCATACACAGGGTCCAATAGGCTTCGTGATCATCCATGTTAATCCAATTAACAAAATAGCACATTTATTTGCAAAATAAATATGCCCACAAAATATAATGCAAACCATGCATTATAATTAATGACATCCAATATCATAATTTAATTACACATCAAATCTCAGAAATTTATATGTAAAATAATGCAACTTAATAATGGACATAAGTGCAACCCATGCAAAAATTAATTCTTGTTTGAAAACCTATCCAAATTAATTTTAGTAATTTAATCTTGGGAAATATCAAATCTCAACCAAAAATTAACTATTTCAGAAAAAATATGCAGAAAAATCAGAAAAAATCAAAAATGAAAAATTCTGGAAAAAATAGAAAAATCATGTCAGACGGCCGGCCGGCCCAGCCGGTCGGCAGCAGGCGAGCGCGCGCGCACAGGCAGCCTGCCTGCCGCGCGCGCGCCTCGGCCTGCTGCCGCGCGCATGGCCAGCGCGCAGGCCGGCCGTGCACAGCGCGCGCGCGCCGCAGGCCGGCCGCAGCACAGCGCGCGCGCGCGAGCGCAGGCAGTGCGGGAGCGCTGGCCGGCCGCGCGCGCGCGCTGCCAGCGTCGGCCGCTGCTCGTTTTTTTTTTTTTCGATTTTTTGAAATATTTTTTTTCTGCAATTTCTGAAACAACAAGAAAATTATCAATTTTCAAAAATTCCAAATTTCAATAAAAATCTCATGTCCAAAATTAAATGCAAAATAAAACACATAAACCCTATATTTAGATATGCAATTAAAATCCAAAATTCAGGCTTCCAAAGCCGATTAAAAACATGTAAACATGCTGAAACACGTAATACACATTAGATTCTTAGGCCTATACACCGAACCGGGCTCTGATACCACTTGAAGGTAGCGGATCGGCATGGGAAGCGCGGCGGAAGGGCGAATAATCGAAAAACGGTAAAACAATCGATAATTAACAAAATTAATTCCCGATCAAGGGGTGTACCCTTGATCTTTCCCGGGCAATCGGTGTATTAAATATAAAACCATAGGCCAAGAATCACGAGAAAAACAAGGAGCGAAAACCATAAATGGAGTTTACCTTTGTCGTTTTTCTCGTACGGCTACAAGCGTTGTCTCCTCTCCATTTTGCTCCCTGATCCGTCCACGACGAGACCTCGATCTTGAGATCCTCCCAAGAATGACACACCACCACTAAAGGATGTGGAGATTTCGTGCTAGCAAAATCTCCACAGAAGAGATGGAGATCAAAACAATTGCTATAAATTAACGTGTTATGATCTCGCTTTCGTTTTTCCTTTTTGATCTCTAAGACCAAATGAAAAACTGATATGGAGAACATGGGAGAGATAGAGGCACGAAATTTTGTGAGGTTATGAGGCTAGTATGTGTTGTGTGTGTGGCTAGGGTTTTAATGAAGGTATATATATGACCTAGTCATACACAAACTAGGAGTCCTAACCTAGTTAGGCTCCAAAACAACCATCCTAACCCTAGCCCCCTTTATGCACGAAATTTGCATCTTAAAATCAGCCAAAGACCTTCCAAAATTGTCCTAATGGACTTAGCCAAGGTCTAATCAAGGCCTTGGGCTTGTATTTAATGAACCGGGCTCGATAGGATCAAGCCCACGTCTTATGGACTTATATTAAATCTAATTTAATCATAAGCCCAACATTAAACTCCTTATCTTTTAATCTAATTAAAAGATCCAAGCCCATGCTCTCTCTTTCAATTTATAAATCCAATTTATAAATTGGACAAACCCAATAAAATTAATCCAATTAATTTTACTAGCTAACTTGAAATTCTAATTAATCCAATTAATTTAATTTCAAGTCATCCATCCAATTGATTGATATAAATAAATGATCCAATCATTTATTCTCTCCAAAGATTAATTTAATCCAATTAAATTAATCTAACTCTTCAACAATTAATTCCAAATTAATTCCATCCCACTATAGTGGTAGGGTGTGACTCTTTAGGTTCACCCTTCAACTAGACTTGGGCATGTGTGACCAACACAATTAATTAAATCTAATTTAATTAATTATTTCCGATTATCCCATAACCGGAAAAGGCCCGTTACCATGGGTGCTTGTCTAGCAACAGTGCATGGCACTAGAGATTAGGTGAATGTTGGTGTGAACATTTAGACTCCGAATCCATAAGAGTACGATCCTACTGTCAACCGTCTCCTGGCCTTAGTCTAGGGCATGGAATTGGGTGTCGGTTCCCATCCTTGACTAGGCAGCTATGCTTAACACTCGAGATGCGTTTACTCTACTGATCCGATCTAGGAAACCTATCCCTGATCGATCAATTGCTTTGGCCAAAGACTTTTAGAGTCTGAACCATCTCAAGGTGCATAGGAGAACTCTCTGTCATATAATGACAGGGGACAGATCCTCTCTTGGAATCCACCGTCCTTGCTACATACTCCGAGTGCACTGGATAAGGCTTATGATGACCATGCCTCATGACACAACCACCGCTCGCCATATCCAAGATACAGTCTTCGTATGCACGTGACTGCCATAATTCCTCAAGTTAGAGGACTAATTCTCGTACTATCGGAACCGGGAATGCCAGTCATACCGACCAAGCCTTAAGAGGCTTCCATATGACGATTCCCGTGAGTCACTTCAGTCAGTTGACTACCTTGCCAACTAACCCACTAAAACTGCACAGACGACCTACGTCTCCTGCCGATGAAACACGGCTGCAGTACTTAGTGCAAGTCTGCATAGGACCCTCGATGCCCAATCTCGAGGTCCTCGACTTGGAACGTTCCAGACCGACCCTTAGGAGTTGGTTTCATAGCTGCCAAACTTATGCGCAGCCCAACTCCACGGTTAACCTTTCGATCTGTGGCATTTCGTTGTGATATTGAAACCCCGTTCAATATCAGTGGTAAGCACAACGAAACATATTGCCATCTTAATGAATTCTTACCATATTCATCAATATAATATTATTTGATAAAGATTGTCGAATGGAAAACAGCCAATCCAATTGGGTTTTGGTCACCCATTCCAACATGGCGGAAGCGCGAATAATCGAAAAATGGTAAAACAAGCGATAATTAAAAAAATTAATACCCAATCAAGGGGTGTACCCTTGATCTTTCCCCAGCGTTCGGTGTATTAAATATAAAACCATGGGCCAAGAATCACGAGAAAAACAAAGAGCGAAAACCATAAATGGAGTTTACCTTTGTCATTTTTCTCGTATAGCTACCAGCGTTGTCTCCTCTCCGTTTTCGTTTTCGGATCCGTCCACAACGAGACCTCGATCTTGAGATCCTCCCAAGAATGACACACCACCACTAAAGGATGTGGAGATTTCATGCTAGCAAAATCTCCACAGAAGAGTTGGAGATCAAAACAATCGCTATGAATTAACGTGTTTTGATCTCTCTTTCGTTTTTCCTTTTTGATCTCTAAGACCAAAATGAAAAACTGATATGGAGAACATGGGAGAGAGAGAGAGAGGCACGAAATTTGTGAGGTTTTGAGGCTAGTATGTGTTGTGTATGTGTGGCTAGGGTTTTATGAAGGTATATATATGACCTAGTCATACACATACTAGGAGTCCTAACCTAGTTAGGCTCCAAAACAACCATTCTAACCCTAGCCCCCTCTATGCACGAAATCTTGCATATTTAATAAACCGGGCTTGATAGGATCAAGCCCACGTCTTATGGACTTATATTAAATCTAATTTAATCATAAGCCCAACATTAAACTCCTTATCTTTTAATCTAATTAAAAGATCCAAGCCCATGCTCTCTCTTTCAATTTATAAATCCAATTTATAAACTGGACCAAGCCCAATAAAATTAATCTAATTAATTTTACTAGCTAACTTGAAATTCTAATTAATCCAATTAAATTAATCTAACTCTTCCACAATTAATTCCAAATTAATTCTATCCACTATAGTGGTAGGGTGTGACTCTTTAGGTTCGCCCTACAACTAGACTTGGGCATGTGTGACCAACACAATTAATTAAATCTAATTTAATTAATCATTTCCGATTATCCCATAATCGAAAAAGGCCCGTTACCATGGGTGCTTGTCTAGCAACAGTCCATAGCACTAGAGACTAGGTGAATGTTGGTGTGAACATTTAGGCTCCGAATCCATAAGAGTACGATCCTACTGTCAACCGTCTACTGGCCTTAGTCTAAGGCATGGAATTGGGTGTCGGTTCCCATCCTTGACTAGGCAGCTATGCTTAACACTCAAGATGCGTTTACTCTACTGATCCGATCTAGGAAACCTATCCCTGATCGATCAATCGCTTTGGCCAAATACTTTTAGAGCCTAAATCATCTCAAGGTGCATAGGAGAACTCTCTGTCATATAATGACAGGGAACAGATCCTGTCTTGGAATCCACCGTCCTCGCTACATACTCCGAGTGCACTGGATAAGGCTTATGATGACCATCCCTCATGTCACAGCCACCGCTCACCATATCCAAGATACAGTCTTCGTATGCACGTGACTGCCATGATTCCTCAAGTCAGAAGACTAATTCTCGTACTATCGGAATCGGGAATTCCAGTCATACCGACCAAGCCTTAAGAGGCTTCCATATGACGATTCCCGAGTCACTTCAGTCAGTTGACTACCTTGCCAACTAACCCACTAAAACTGCACTGACGACCTACGTCTCCTTCCGATGAAACACGGCTGCAGTACTTAGTGCAAGTATCTATTGGATCCTCGATGCCCAATCTCTAGGTCCTCGACTTGGAACGTTCCAGACCGACCCTTAGGAGTTGGTTTCATAGCTGCCAAACTTATGCGCAGCCCAACTCCAAGGGTTAACCTTTCGATCTGTAGACATTTCCTTGTGATATTGAAACCCCGTTCAATATCAGTGGTAAGCACAACAAAAATATATGCCATCTTGATGAATTCTTACCATATTCATCAATTTAATATTATTTGATAAAGATTGTCGAATGGAAAACAACCAATCCAATTGGCTTTTGGTCACCCATTCCAACATCCATATCATCGAGGAGTTGATATGTGCGCCTGGTAAGCCTCATATTTTCCAATTCTTGTTGTGCCCTTCTTTTGTCCAAGACCCAAATCAATTATTTTGTGCCCTCAGGTTCAATTCGTTCTATCTTTTCTTCTTAAGCTCCGGTTCGATATCAAGGTCTGGCACCTTTTTTTTCTCTTTGGATTCAGAGCCCTTTCTTACTTCAAGACTGACTTTTATTGCTGTCATATAACACTTCCTTACATGTTCATGGTCTCCCTTCACCAATTTGATTCCATTGCTTGTCGGGAATTTTACTTTGAGGTGGTAAGTGGATACTACTGCCTGAAACTGATTTAAAGTAGGCCTCCCTAGTATTATATTGTATGCGGAAGGTATATCAACAACTAAATATCTGACCATCATGGTCTTTCGGCACAAGTCTGCAGCAAGGGATGTTAGAATGCTCACAACTCCTGCAGGGGCTATGTTTCCTCCTCCAAACCCCATTAGTGGGGTATTGACTGTTTCAAATTCGTCATGGGTAAGCCCATCATTTCCACAATATTTTTTAAAATGATATCAGCAGAGTTGTCGTGGTCCACCAGTACCTTCTGAACAACAAAGTTGGCTACATTAATGGTAATTACTACGGATCATTGTATGGGAAAAGTATATCTACAAGATCTCGATCATCAAAGGTTATGCCGATAGCATCTGCAGCGATTGATAACATTGAAGACTTTGAATGTCCTTCTTGACTTTGATATGATCTGACATATTTTTTCCTTTGGCTCGTAGAATCCCCACAGAAAGGTCCTCCTGAGATTGTGTTGATTACCCCTCTTTATTGTTGGTTTTCATCACCAGGGTCATCCCTTTTTCTTGGGTTTTCATGCATTTGTTCTCGACTTCGGGATCTGTTTCTTCTTCCTTAAGGGTTATGCTACTCGTGCTTTTGTTTTCTTACTTTGCAATGAATTCTTTAATATACCCTCGACTGATCAGTCTCTCAATTTCATCTTTCAATTGGAAACAATCTTCAGTATCATAACCTTTGTCATTATGGAATTTGCAATATAGCTTGGAGTTCTTTTTGGTTGGGTTTTAACCTTACCTTTGGTGGTCATTGTAATATTTTATTTCAATGTTCATCAAGGTCTCGGCTCACATAATTGTGAGTGGAGTATACTCATGGAACCTCTTGTATCGTGGCCATGGATGTTTCTCAGAATCTGCATTAGCCTTAACCTTCCCTTTTTTCTTTTCTTCTAATATACCTACTGCCGCTTGCACTTTCCACTCGTACTCCTTAAGGATATTCATCGCCTCTCTAAGATGTGCTTCTCGACAATCAGCAGCTCTTCAATGTAAGTGGGGGGGATCTCTCGCCAGTGCTGGCACCAACGTTCCTTTCTTTAATTTGTGAATCAATATTGAGGTTATCATGCTTACCCTAAGGTCAATCACCTCCAAGACCTTTATATTGAATCTTTCAATAAAAGCTCTCAATATCTCATTGTCTTTTTGTCTAATGGTGAACAGATATGTTGTTGATCTTTTGGCCTTCTTCTTGCTAGCAAAGTGATATAGGAATTTTTAAGCTAACTGCTCGTTAGCGACCACGGTGGCAGGGACTAATCAATCGAACTATGCTTTCGCCCTTCGATATAAGGTGGTAATTTTCGAGCCAACTGCTCGTAAGAGACCACGGTGGCAAGGACTAATCAACTGAACTATTCTTGTGCCCTTCCATATAGGGTGGAAACAAAGATTTGACAAAAAATAGCACCTGGCAATCCATACAATTGTAAAATATTGTCAAAAGCTACCAAGTGCTCCTTGGGATTGATTTCACCATGGTATTTTAGCAAGTTTGGGATCTTCACATTATTCCCTAACGTCTCCGCCAAGATCTCAAGGATAAAAGGCGACCTCGTTCCATTTCCAGAGATACTATTGGGCCCATTTTGATAGGTCTTCTAAGCTCCTCCATTTTTCTGCTAATACGATCTAATTGCTCGTTGATTTTGCAAAGTAGTTCAGCTCTTCACACTTGGGCTATAGCTACGGTTTCTCTTCTGCTATTAACTTCTTCTAAGGGGGCTCTGGCCCCGGTCTGGTGTCCACTGCTGCTGGAGAGGAGGTGTAGGTGGTCCATCCCCCTCTCTTGTTGGAAAAAAGTCTTCTCCTCACCTTAGGGTGTGGGACTGGTTCTGGGACATATGGTCCCACAAAAGGCTCACATTGCTCCGTCTTGGGTAGTGTGCCGGATGTGGAGTAGGAGGCGATGAAATCATGCCTCTCTCCATGCCAATTTCTCAAATATCCATCTGAGGTCGTCTTTAGATACAATGATCATATTCGTTGATTCTTGGGAGTTTACAGCTTAGATAGCCAATGGCCCTGCCAATACTTGCTTTTGAGGTCCCGGACTGGGATTGGTAAGAGTTTCAACCATCTTCTTCACTCTCCAAAAGAACTACGTATTCCCACAAACGGCGCCAAATATTGTATTTAGGGAATGCAAAGGTATTTGCAGGTAGTTTGGAGGGATCCGAAGTTCTCAAGGCCAACTATACTCAGGTAGGTTAGTGATTGTCAAGGATCTGCAAGATAAATGCAGGTTAGAGCCAAGTCAGAGGGGATTCCGACTATGGCTCTGTTAGAATAGGTGATCAGAAAGCCAATCGGATTGGGCTTTTGTAAACTTTTCTGACAATTTTGAAGTAATATAATATTTATGGTTTTGAATAAATGTATTATTCATATTATGGCTTGATTGTTTCTTGTGTTTACATATTATGTTAATATTTAACTGCACGACAAAGCCCACAGACCAAACGAGCAAATCCAAGGGGTTGGGCTGTGCATTAGATGGCGGCCATGAAACCAACCTCTGTGGAATGGTCTGGAACATTCCAAGTCGAGGACCTCGAGACAGGGCATCGAGTGTCCTATAGAGACTTGCACTGAGTACTGCAGCCATGTTTCGTTGGCAGGAGACGTAGGTCGTCCATGCAGTTTTAGTGGATTAATTGGCAAAGTAGTCGACTGACTGAATTGACTCGCGAGAATCGTCATGTGGAAGCCTCCTAAGGCTTGGTCGGTATGACTGGGATTCTCGGCTCTGACAGTACGAGATTAGTCCTCGGACTTGAGGAACCATGGTAGTCACATGCACATGATGGTTGTAGCTTAGACCTGGCGAAAAATGTATGTTTCGAAAGATACATATGTTATAAGCCTTATCTAGTGCAGTCAGAATGTGTAGTGAGGACGGTGTGTTCCAAGAAGGAATCCATCCCCTATCAATATCGTGACAGTATGATCTCCCATACGCTCTGAGACACGTTTCCCAGAAAATATGTGGCCACAGTGACTGAATAAGTGGGATAGCTTTCCGCGTGATAATTCAGTAGGGCAAACGGGTAGTCTTGAGTTATTAAGTATAGATGCCTCGTCCAGGATGGAAACCGATACCAAAATTCCATACTCTAGACTAAGGTCGGGAGACGGTTGATGGAAGGACCTTATCCGTATGAATTCAGTTGCCTAAACGTTCATCCATATTCACTTAGTCTCTAGTGCCATGGACTGTTGCTAGACAGCCACCATGGTAACGGGTTATTTCTGCTTATGGAATAATCAGAAATAATTAATTAAATTAGATTTAATTAATTGTGTTGGGAACACACCCAAGTCTAGCTGAAGGTGAACCTAAAGAGCCACACCCTACCACTATAGTGGGATGAAGTTAATTTAGAATTAACTCCATAAGAGCCGGATTAATTTAATTGGATTAAATTAATTATTGGAGAGGATAAATGATTGGATCATTTATTTAGACCAATCCATTGAATGGATAACTTGAAATTCAATTAATTGGATTAATTGAAATTTTTAATTGGCCATTAAAATTAATTGGATTAATTTTATTGGGCTTGGTTCAATTTAAGAATTAGATTCATAAATTAATGGAGAGTTAAAAGGAACTTGGAACTCTTAATTGGATTAAGGGATTTTAATGTTGGACTTATAAATTAAACTAGGTTTAATAAAAGTCCATTTGACATAGGCTTGGTTTAAATTTATTTAATCAAACCCAGTCCATTAAAATACAAGCCCAAAGCCTTGGTTGGACCATGGCTGGCTTAAGGAGGAGCCAAACCCCTCTTGGAGTGCGTATGGCCGAATTTGGTGCCTAGGGTGCACCAAACTTGGTCATAAGTTGGCTTAGAGGTGGTTTTTAGGTGTAGGAGTCATGCTAGGTCATGACTCCTTGCTATACTATGACTAGGTCATATAAATAGCTCTAAAAATACTCTAACCCAAACCCTAGCAGCAGCTACACTTCAACCCACGAAATTTTACTCTCACCCTCTCCAAAAATTCTCTCAAGATCTTAGAGATCAAAAGAGAATTCAAGAACCATACGTTAATCAATAGCTTTTTTGGTTCTTGCACTTTTGTGGTGTTTTTGCTAGCACGAAATCACCACATCCTCTTAGTGGTGGTGTGTTAATCTTTGGAGGATCTCCAGATCGAGATCTTGGATCAAGGAGACCAACAGAATCAACGCTTGAAGCCGAGCTAGAAAACAACAACGGTAATGTTCCGTTTTTCCATTTCTGTTGTTCTATTCTTGCTTTTCTTTGATTCATGGTCTACGTATTATTTATATTACACCGAACGCCCGGGAACGATCAAGGGTACACCCCTTGATCAGAATTAATTTCATTAATTATTGCTTGTTTTACCATTTTTTCGATTATTCGCGCTTCCGCCGCGTTTCCCGAGCCGATCCGCAACCTTCAGGCTCTCCGTTGATCAAGTCAGCAAGGGATCTCCATAAATATATAAGGTGTGTATGAGATGGATAGTGTTCGAACCTGGTTAAGGAGATGGGGAGCCATATTTATGTGTAAGAATGAGTTCTTACGATGTAATTGAAGAAAGTGGATCTTCCCGGGAAGGACGAAGGAAGCGCAAAAATCGAAAAACGAATACTAAAGAAAATAAATTTCCAATCAGGGAATGTACCCTTGATCTTTTTCCAGGAGTTCAGTGTAATATAAAAAATATACATAGGCCATGAATAAGAGAAAACAAGAAAAGAGCAACAGAAATTCTAAATCATAATGTTACCGTTGTTTTCTCGTTCGGCTTCAAGCGTTGATTTCGTTCGTCCTTTTGGTTCAAGGTTTCGATCCAAAGATCCTCTAAAAACTAACACACCATCACTAAAAGCACTACAAAAGTGCAAGAACCAAAAACTCTATTGATTAACGTTTTGTTCTTGAATTCTCTTTCACTCTTTAAGATCTTGAGAGAGTTTTTGGAGAGGAAGAGGGTGAAATTTCGTGGGTTTGTGTGCAGTTGTTGTTAGAGGTTAGCTAGGAGTGTTTTTAGAGTTATATATATGACGTAGTCATAGTATACCAAGGGGTCTTGACCTAGCAAGACTCCAACAACCATCTAATTGATGTAGAGATTTCGTGCTAGCAAAACCTCCACAGAAGTGCAAAGAATCAACAATTTTATTGATTAACGTTGGATCCTTTGCTCCTCTTTCGATCTCTAAGATCTTGAAAGGATTTTTGGAGATAAAAAGGAGAGAATTTCTGTGCTCATGTGTGTGTAGCAGTTGCTGGTCAGCTATGAGGGTTTTTAGGTTTTACATGTGACCTGCTCACAAGATACCAAAGAGTCTTGACCTCGCAAGACTCCAACAATCATCTAACACCTTTAAGCCACCATCATGGCTGATTTTGGTGCACCCCAAGGAACCATTTCGTGCACACCACACCGAAGGAGGAGCTTGGCTCCTCCTTGGCCTAGCCATGGTCTAACCAAGGCCTTGGGCTTGCATTTTAATGGACCGGGCTTGACTAGTTAAAATTAAATCAAGCCCACGTCTTATGGACTTCAAATCAAACCTAGTTTAATTTATAAGCCCAATATTAAAATATCCTTTGATCCAATTAAAGAATCCAAGCGTTTTATTATCTCTCCTTCAATTTATAAATCCAATTTATAAATTGGATCAAGCCCAATAAAATTAATCTAATTAATTTTAATGGAAACTTAAAATTCTAATTAATCCAATTAATTAAATTTTAAGTCATCCATCCAATGGATTGGTCTAAATAAATTATCCAATCATTTATTCTCTTCAGAAATTGATTTAATCCAATTAACTTAATACGCCCCTTCAAGAATTAATTTTAAATAAATTTTATCCCATTATAGTGGTAGGGTGTGACTTTTTTTGTTCACCCTCAGCTAGACTTGAGTGTGTGCAACCAACACAATTAATTAAATTCAATCTAATTGATTATTTCTAATTATCCCATAATTAAAAATCGCCCGTTTCCATGGGTGGCCATCTAGCAACAGTCCATGGCACTAGAGACTAGGTAAATGTTGGCGTGAACATTTAGGCTTTGAAGCCCTACGAGTACGGTCCTAATGTCAACCGTCTCATGGCCTTAGTCTAGGGCATAGAATTGGGTGTCAGTTCCCATCCTTGAATAGGCAACTATGCTTAATACTCGATATGATGTTTACTCCACTGATCCGATCTAGAAAATCTATCCATGATCGATCAATTGCTTTGGCTAAAAACCTTTTAGAGTCTAAACAATTTCAAAGCGCATAGGAGAACTCTCTATCATATACTGACAGGGACAGATCCTCTCTTGGAATCCACTGTCCTTGCTACTGTTGGAATGGGTGACCAAAAGCCAATTGGATTGGTTGTTTTCCATTTGACAATCTTTATCAAATAATATTAGATTGATGAATATGGTAAGAATTCATCAAGATAGCAATATGTTTCGTTGTGCTTACCACTGATATTGAACGGGGGTTTCAATATCACAACGAAATGCCCACAGATCGAAAGGTTAACCCGTGGAGTTGGGCTGCGCATAAGTTTGGCAGCTATGAAACCAACTCCTAAGGGTCGGTCTGGAACGTTCCAAGTCGAGGACCTCGAAATTGGGCATCGAGGGTCCTATGGAGACTTGCACTAAGTACTACAGCCGTGTTTCGTCGGCAGGAAATGTAGGTCGTCTGTGCATTTTTAGTGGGTTAGTTGGCAAGGTAGTCAACTGACTGAAGTGACTCGCGGGAATCGTCATATGGAAGCCTCTTAAGGCTTGGTCGGTATGACTGGGATTCCCGGTTCCGATAATACGAGAATTAGTCCTCTGACATGAGGAATCATGGCAGTCACGTGCATACGAAGACTGTATCTTGGATATGGCGAGCGGTGGCTGTGTCATGAGACATGGTCATCATAAGCCTTATCCAGTACACTCGGAGTATATAGCGAGGACGGTGGATTCCAAGTAGGGGTGTGCAACATTCGGTTAAACCGGCGAACCGAACCGAACCGAAAATTCGGTTCGGACCGAAAAATTCGGTTCGGTTTTCGGTTTTTTTTTTAAAAAAAATCGGTTTTCGGTTCGGTTTTTTTTTATGGCTCCGGTGAACCGAACCGAACCGAAAACCGATTTTTTTAAAAAAATATTTTTTTTATTATATATTATATATTATATATTATATATTATATATATTATATATTTATATATTATATATTATATTATATTATAATATAATAGATTAGAGAGCATTAGTATATTATAGAAGAAATTTAGAGAAGAAAGAAACAGCAGGCGAACAGCAGACTCAGCAAAGCAAAAAGCAGTCTCTCACTGTCTTTCTGTCTTCTTGTTCTTTCTCCGTTTCTCGTCCGTTCTTTCTTGCGTGGCTGCGGCCAATTTTGTTCCAAAAATCGCAGGATCATCACCATTAACAGGTAATGTATGTTATTTATAAATTTCTTTTATAGTTTGTATAAAAAATGTTAAGATGGAGCTTTGCTTTGAAGGTGTTTGATAAAATGTTTGACAGAAAATTTTTATTTTTTTTGTTTGATTGTGCTTGTGCTTGTGGACTATGGTTGTGTGTAGAATAAATTGAAGATAAAGTTTGGATTTTGTGCATTGTTAATTTGTTAGGTTGTGTATTTTATATTTGTTAGGGTTGTGTATTAGGTGTTTGATAAAATGTTTGATAGAAGAAATTGTTTGCTTTTTGTTGCTTTTTAGTTTTTTAATGCGATTGAGCTTATTGGTTTTGAAATTGTTTGTAGTGTATTCAAATGGAAAGGGAAACATTGGAGGATGATAAAATATCGGACAATGAAATGAGGTTGGAGGATGAAGGAATTTCAGACATACCTCCAGAAGAATCACAACCACATAGGCCGCCAAAGAGGAAAGATACATATAAAAGATCAAAAGTTTGGGACCACTTCATTGCTTACACTGATGGCGAGGGAAAGCCTAGAGCTAAATGTAAGTATTGCGAACGAAATTATGCTGTTGATCCATGTAAGAATGGCACTTCTACAATGAATAATCATTTGAAAGTATGCAAGAAGCATCCTGGAAACACTTCTGTTGCATCAAATCAAACAATAACTAGTTTTTGTCAGACTATGGATGTTAAAGAATCTTGTTCTCATGTGAAATTTGATCAAGAAGCTCTTAGGCAAGGCTTAGCTCGCATGATCATTATGGATGAATTGCCATTTAAGTTTGTGGAAAATGAGGGGTTTAGGCAATTTATATCTCTTGCACTTCCGCAGTTTGTGATTCCGTCTAGAACCACTATAACAAGGGATTGTTATAAGTTGTTATTTGATGAAAAAAGAAAGTTGATAAATTATTTCAAGTCTTCTGGACAAAGAATTTCATTGACAACAGACACATGGACTTCTAATCAGAGACTCACTTATATGTGTTTGACTGCACATTACATAGATTCTGATTGGAAAATGCATAAGGTCATTCTTAATTTCATTCCATGTCCTACTCATAGAGGTGATGATGGGGTTTGTTGATTGAAAAGTGTTTGTTGGATTGGGGGATTGATAAAGTTTTTGCTATAACTGTGGACAATGCTTCTTCGACACAACTATTGCTTATTTGAGAAGAAGGTTCATTAATTGGGGGACTGCCATACTTGATGGAAAATATTTGCATATGAGATGTGTGGCTCATATTATTAATCTTATTGTCAAGGATGGTTTGAAGGAATTGAATGACTCCATTGAGCGTGTACGAACAGTTGTTAGATATGTTCGTCAATCACCTGCTAGGACAAGAAAATTCAATGATTATGCTGTTGAGGAGAATATTCAAAGTTAAAAATCATTGTGTTTAGATGTCCCTACAAGATGGAATTCAATTTTTATGATGCTAGAGACTGCTTTGATTTTTGAAGGTGTATTTGAAAGATATGAAATATATGATGCTGATTTTCGTAACGATTTCATGCCTGGTGGGTCATATGGTAAGATTGGGTTGCCTTTGAAACATGATTGGGTTATGGTCAGAAAATTTGTAAAGGTGTTGCGGTACTTTTATGACCTAACCAATCGAGTCTCTGGGTCATTATATGTGACATCTAATACTTTTTTGGATGAGATAAGTGATATTGATGATTTGTTGAAGAAGTGGATTAATGGTGATGATGTTGATTTGGTAGACATGGCACGCCAAATGAAGGCCAAATTTGATAAGTATTGGGGAAATATTGAAAAAATGAACATGATGTTATATGTTGCTGTTATGCTTGATCCTCGTCATAAGTTTTTCTATCTCCGATATGTTTTCAAGAATGTGCATGGGCCAGAAATGGGAGAGAAAATGGGAGATTTGGCCAAATCTGCTCTATATGATGTATTTGATGAATACAAGAAAATGTATTCTTCTACTACATCACACCATTCTACCACTTTATCCAGTGAATCAAGTCAGGAACTTGATGTTGATATTGAACGAATGGCAGTTAGAGACAAGAGAAAAAAATGGAAAC